>JAAGNO010021371.1:0-14258 GCA_033439905.1 Ceryle rudis | reverse complement strand
GTGACCCTGCTCTGGCAGGGGGGTTGGACTCGATGATCTCCAGAGGTCCCTTCCGACCCATAGCACTCTGTGATTCTATGTCACAGTACTAGAGCTCAGTAGAGGTTATAATGCACTGTCTGCTTCTCAAAAGAAAAAGACACGCAAAGTGGCTTTTTCCAAACATCAAGAGTACTAAATTATACCCTCATGATACTTTAAGGGGCAAGACCAAGTACTGCCTATGTTGCATCTCCAAGAGCTCAATATCTGGGGAAACAGATGAACTATATCAAAATAAAGAAATATTTAGTGGACAGGGTGATTTCTTCTTTAATTAGAAGATTCCAAAAAGCACTTAGTGCTTTTAGAATTTCTTGATCTTAGGAAATTGACCTAACAGCCCAGCAAAGGTCTTCTGACAGGCAGAGATCAACTGTAAGGGACCACTGTTGCCATACCAGGATGTGAGCAATACAGCCATGACTTTAGAATGAGATGCTGTACGCACAAAATTAAATTATACTTCTGCATGCACAAGTGGAAGCATGAGCTTCCCCTCCATTAACTAATCCATGCAAAATTGGGACTTAACCTTGTCTCTCATATAATAGCAGGAAGCACTGGATAAAAGGATTAACTGCGTGCTCCAGCAACAGCTTTTACCCAAGCCCTTCCCAAATCCTACAGAAAAGGAATCTCTAGGAAGCGACAATCACGAATATGAAGATATTCCACCACAGGTACATTTCAGCTCCTTCATAAGGCTCTCATCCTTTATACAGATTCCAGTTCAGAAAGTGCTAATTCTCCACTCATGTTAAACTAGCAAATCTCTACCCATTTCCATGCACTTGTATGTACACTTAAAGTCTTAGGGGTCCATGCATCACAACCATCAAACACAGAGTTACCTGTACATTAGATGCTTTCTTTCTGCTGCCCTTGCTAGCAGATGATCTGAAAGGACCAAATTAATGAAAATAATGTTTTAAACCTGAATCGTAGACTTCACAGACTCCCTAAATTAAGCACAAGCAGTTGCCACATTTGAGACCTTTTTATTAATTACAACATTTTTCTGTTCTCTTCTTTATAGATAGCGTCTTGAGATCACAGAGCAGCACTATTCATAGCAGAAAAAAGGATGTAAAATAAGGACATGCATTTAATATTTCCACGTAAGCTCTGATGAAAGCTCAAACACCTAACAGAAAGAAACTTAAAAAAAATGTGTTCAATGTTAAAGTAACCTGCTTTGATGAATTCTTTTGTTTGCATGTTTGTTTTGATTGTTTAATTTCGAACGAGGCTCAGTTCATGGGAGATCTAAAAGTCAAACATGAAAGGGATCAAAATTTCTCTCTTTTTTTTTTAATTTTATTTATTCCTTCGAACACTTTTCATTGTCTTTTCATAATTAGAAGAAACTCCTTAAAGGCAACGTAACAGTGGCAACAGAGGGAGAGGCAGAATTCAAAATCAGGCACAGGGTTTGTGTCTCATTCAACTAACGGCAGCAGAGTGAAAAATAAGACAAAAGCCTGTATCATGAGGTGGAAATATTCTAACAGGGGATATATTCATAAGTCAGTTATTTACAGTAGCATATTCTAGTAGTAGTTAAATAGGCTGTTTGCATCATAAGATGTAGATTTAAAATGCAATTTAAAAAAAAAATAAATCAATAATGATACATTTTAATTCAAGCAGTCATCATAGTAGTGCCACAGAAATCAGTCACATATACCCAGGCCCTGTATATAATAATTCTCTGATCTCTATATAATTGCCAGCTTCACCTTTTGAATTATCAACAGCTCTCACAGTTTATTGCTTCATACTTTCTTAATAAGCGCCTGCAATCAATAATCTTGCCACTGAGTAAGCAGCAGCCAGCCAGCCAAACGCAGGGTGTAAATGTTTCAGAAGCGATCATTACAGGGATGTGACTGACAAGGTGACTATGCTAATGGGATTGGCGTGCAGTAAAGACATAATTTGGAAAATCTGCTCGCTGGAACGTGTAGATGCTTTGCCACGGCAGAATGTTATTTCTGCAGAGAGGAATATTTACTCTTGAAATGAAACCTCAAATCCTCCTGAGGGGTGTGTGGTTTTTTTTTCCCTGAGATGACAATCACCACCACCAGACTTTTATATCTTACTGTCAGCACAAAACATTCAGCACGTCTGCAGCCTACTTATTTCATCTGGAAATGCAGCTGCTCACTACTTCACTCCGTACTGATTGATAACATGGATTTACATGCAAATTTGAGAACCAGTCTCACTTTGCTGACAATAGTTTATATACTAATGCGTATAGCAAGGCCCCCCAATCTTTTCTACTCCTACTCACTCATTAAATAACAACACAATAAACATCCACCTATGTTTGATAATTACTTCTTAAGTTTGACAAACAAAACAAAGGAAAACCGGTCCAGTTTCCCACAAACTAAACAGAGCTTTTAACAGAGACAAATTTTTCTTAAGTGTTCAACTTGTTGCACTTATCATCTGTTGCACACAACAAAGGAGCTGAACTCTTACTTCACCAACAGAATGAAGGTGGCAGGTTATCAAAATGTCCAGATGAAGTAAGTGGTCACTTCCATTGTCCGTAGGGGTTGCATGCATTGGGCTCCTAAAAACCCATCTGCTCACTGAAGCACACGGATGAATTCCACCGGGAAGTACTCAGCATTTTTTGAAAAAGTATCTGCTTATTTAAATTCCTAAATGGACGTTAGGCTTTTATTGTTTGTTTTGCTATCCAGTCTGAAGACTCCTAAGGAAAGTGTATGAATTGTCACAGTGGCAAAATGCTTTCCATTCGGATGCCACGTCAGCAGCAATATAATGATCTCATTAACTTGGTTATTCTCACCATATACTTAAATCCATTGTTCTTTGGAGATTACAGTGCAGGGGGAGATGAAAATCCTGTCAATTACTCAAATACACAAGAGATGTCAAGAAAAATTACATTTTCATGCTATTTTTGAACTCACAGCAATGCAGTGGTAAAGCCAGAGTTTGATCAACAGGAATACATGACAGAAACTGATTTGGAAAATACTATTAAAATAGTAACAGTTTTACCTTTATTGCATTAACTATCGGTTAACATTAGTCTTTGTTGACAGGTGTTTTATTTAAATATTTTATATCGGTAATTTTTTATGTGTTATTGATTTTTTGTCCTGGCTTATGAGGTATTTGAAATAAAAGCCTAAGGCATATTCACCATCCAAGCAGCTATTGACAGAGAAATTACTAAATTACTCTGGCCTTTTCATTCACCGTTTCCAAGGGATGCCAACAAACCTTCTCAAGTTCCTCGCTTCCTTACTGATTTTCCTCCTTCAGAAAACTGTAAGCATCCTGCAGCTTCACAGGACTTCAAAATTGTCTTTGTGCTCCAGGCAGGGACTAGCAAGAACTCTGTCAAAGAAAGGTCAAAGACGTGGCTCTGTTCTGGAGATTCTCAGGGCTTGATCCGAAGTTTACAAGTATTGCAGGGAGTCTTTTTACTTCCTTTGAGTTTAGATATTTATCATGCTAAACATGAACAGGAAAGCTTCTGATGATGATGACAACAGGCCACAACAGAACCAACAACCATAGGCTGGCTGAAAATTAATCTCAAAGCAGTTAACGTAAGCTCCCCCATACCATCCTTGCAAGAGTAATCTTGGGCACTTGGACTCAAGGTTGTATCCTCTAAGACTTCTGCTATGAACTGTGTGAGCAATTCAGCTATAGGATTCATCAAAAGGGTGACAAGTGCCTCAGGTTAGCAGCAATATCCAGTGTGAATATATATGCAACTTTTTCACTTATTGAGTATCTCCGTATAACCAGGCAACAGTTGGCTTCTTTTTTTGAGGTAAGCGTGCAAACAGATAGCACAGGTGCTCCACAGCTTGCAAGAAGGAATTTAAATAAATCAGCAAGTTTGAAAAGAAATAATGAAAATGCTAATTGGTTAAAAATCCATAGGCACCAATTCATCAATTAATAACAAATAAATTAATTGCTAACTTTGAAATGACCTCAGCTCTTTTCCAGAGAAACTGACAGCTTCACATTGATGTATTAAAATGAGTGATTACTTATTGTAAACAAATTTCAGTTTGCCTATTCCCACAGCTCTTTAATTTCAAGAAGGATGGTGCATCTTTATGTGTGTCTGCTGGACAACCTTCAGCTCTGCATTAGCTAATTAATTCAAAGGAGGGAGAATATCTTTTTCACAGAATCATCAGCATAACTAATATTATTTATATCCATCCATAAATAATAGAGAGAAAAGGTCTTTGAGTACCTGGGGATGCTTGTTCTCACTTTAACCCTATATTAATCCTTAGGGGATGAAGAAAGAAATCATAATATGTGGCATCCTTGGTAGCAAAAGCACCTGTGTAGGGCAGGCATGCAGGTAATAAAACATGGTTTCAGAATGAGAAAGGAGAGAAAGCACATGCATACAAGAGAGGGGAAGGAAAGACTGCAAATCCATACAAGGACAAGACAAGGGACAAATTTCCCCTGTATCTGGCACTGGTGAGGCCTCACCTCGAGTACTGGAGGTGCTGGAGCGGGGCCAGAGGACAGCAACGAGGCTGGGGAAGGGACTGGAGCAGAAGTCTTGTGAGGGAGCTGGGGCTGTTCAGCCTGAAGAAGAGGAGACTCAGGCAGGTGGGGGCAGGACTCTTCTCCCAGGCAACCAACGACAGGAGGAGAGGGCACAGCCTGAAGCTGCGCCAGGGGAGGGTTAGGTTGGATATCAGGAAGCACCTCCTTACGGAAAGAGTGATCAGCCACTGGAATGGCCTGCCGGGGGAGGTGGTGGAGTGGCCATCCCTGGAGGTGTTTAAGGAAAGATTGGATGTGGCACTTAATGACATGCTCTAGCTAGGTGGTGTGGTGTCAGGTCTTAGGCTGGATGTGATGATCTCAAAGGTCTATTCCAGCCTCTGTGATAATTCTGTGTAAATGTAGATAGCTTTAATATAAAATAAGGTCATGGGGATGCTGCATTGTCAAGGAATAGAAAAATTATTGGTGAAGATTTGAAAAAAAGAGGAAGAAGTGAAATAGGTAAATAAAACACTGAAAGGACAACACTTTCATTTATAGAAGGACACACTTTTCTTACTTTGGAAGAACTCTTCATAAAACTGAAGAGATTACTTCAGCAGGTCTTCTCTGAAAGCATGCCTCAGGGCTTTGCAAGAAACCATGCAAAACCAGGACAGAAAGGTTGAACAGCAGAAAGAAGACCAAGGAAAAAGAGAGCAGGCTAGGGCTCAAAGCTCACACAGTCACGTCAGCTCTCTGCATTGTTAGAGTAGCCTAAACAGCAGACAACGTGATTCCTGAGGAAGGCAGTGATGCAGTGAAAATCATAATGCAGTGATTCAGTGAAAAACATAATGCAGTGATTCCGTGAAAAGCAGGACTGATGCAAAACTGAAGTTAACATTTTGAACATTAAAAAGCCTTAATTGCCTACCTTTAATCTTCCACATGAGCACTTCCACACGTTACAGAACGGCATGTCTGGAATACTGTCAGGCGAAGCACGCTGTATACCAACAAGTGGACATGACTGAATTTTATACACATAAAATGGCAGTGTAAACTATAAACAGTGCAAACCTTTATCCTCTTCCAAAAGTTCTGAGTGCATGGTTATAAATGTCTTTTACTTAAGGCACCTAAGAAGCAGGTTTTCAAAATTACAGTAATATTTTCACAATAATATTGTCTCTCTCTCTTTTTTTTTTTAACATTAAAAGCCCTCTATTCAGGTCAGATGGAATCAAATACAATGCTCTTAATTTCTTTCTAAACTTCTAGTTACTGTGGGCCCCCTTTCTACATAGGATATGGAAGAAGAGGCAGATAAAGAAAAAAGAGAGAGAAGCACAACAGGAAAACTACTCCTCCAATGTACCAACTCAGTATAAGGTAACATTTTCCACTTTAATTCCATTTTATTAAGGAAATAATAAATGGAAAATTCCCATTGAAATAAAAAAATTCCCGTCTTTATCCAGCTCCAACCCTCCCATAACAGAACAGGATTCGGAGTTGGCAAAAGAAAGAAATCCTCCTTCCTGGCATCCTCTCACAAATACTTTCCACTTAATCAAGGAGCAGAATATTTTCGTCCAGCACAAATGGAACAACCCATCTAATTCACCTAAAGACTCAGATTTCAAAACTTGCTTAGATACATGGGCACCGAATTCCCATTCAATTAATAACTTTTAACGATACATTTCATTTCTCTTAAGTAGGTTTGAAAGCACGGCTGAAAATTCTGAATCATGTGTACTGTTCATGTATTTCATTTTAAGCACATAATTAAATTTCACCTCCAGCATTCCAGTGAATCTTCTATATTTTTTTTGTATCTCAGGGAGCTTAATGCTTTCTGTGTATCTGATATCTGCTTAAAGTATTTGAATATTTAAAGGCATTGCGAGTAAACTAGAATACGCCATGGTAAAATCTTAGTCTATTGACTTCTTGTGTGTGGATTTCTACCATACAGTAAAATGTTCTGCTGTATGAACATCACGTTTGATAGCAAACACGTGTAAAAAGCAGCGCTGTGAAAACAACTCAGAATTTTCATCCCAAACCCATAAAAGTATTATTGCATACCAATTACAGTCTTCATTTTTGGAATCTGAATCTTTGTAACAGTAATTTCTTATTTGGTATTAGCAGCTAACTGAAGTTTAAACTACAGAAGGTTCGTGGGCTATACCCGACAACCTTTTGCTCATTGCTAATGACACATTTTCAAACACAGGCAAATTTGTCCTTTAACACAAACTCCCCCAGAGCTCATACTGAAGTCACTTTATAGACAAATGGCTCAATACCTACCCTTCCTTGTTTCCAGCCCTCTTTGAAGAGCTTCCAGTTGTTTTTTTTATGGTCTCTGAGCCACAAACGTGCTTATCACAGATCCACAAAAACTGAGTATCACTGTACCACTCACTGCAGTCATCATGAATATATTTTCTATCATCTATCCTCTCATCACAGATGCATCTTCAGGAATTTACCTCCAATACATTCTAAGAATATAAAACATCAAAATAACTGCCATCAAGCTGCAGTACTGTTGACAGTTTCCCATCTTTCACCATGTGTTTTTAAATAACATTTAAAAATATGTTTGTTAATTTTTCAGTTGGAAGCACTGTGCTTGGAAACTCATCTGTTTCCAGCGGACAACAGTAAAGGAAGCTCATTTACCACATCAGCAGCATGGGCTTCCAAGCGCACTCCAGTAAGGATTTCTTTCACCATGGCGAGGCACTGCTCCCCTCAGTGGACTCACCTGATTTCTACGCGGATACTAATCATGGGAGGTGCTGCTCAGACTGCATACAGGCTTCATGATCACAGCCCTCAGAAACCAAAGAAAGGAAACAAAAAACCCCAACCAACCGAAAACCCCACTCTAAATGTAAGCTGTCCAGGTGCTGAGTCAGCTCACACTTTCATGGATGGAGGGAGAGTGACATTTAAAGCAGCTGTTTAACTTAAAATGTAATTTCAGCACATTCCTTTATTCATCTCATGCATTTTTCCAAACTGACTCACACCTGCCTTTGCCACTGAAGTCAGCACAGACAGGAAAGGACAGTGTCTCTGCCAGGGAACAGATAGATCATTTATTCTGACTCTGCTTTTTCCAATCCTGCTGAAAAAGTAGCGTTGTGATCTATTCCACGGCACAGCATTATAGTGCCAACTCTGCCGTCTTACACCATGACAACTGGCAGCAGTTTGGTCATCAGTGTTATTCTTTCTCAAATCTCCAGCTCCTTAAGTCCTGCAATTACGTGTAGGTTCAGCTCAAAACTATGAACCCTCAGCTGCACAAAAGTTAGAGGACCGACAAGAAAATTACAAGAACCTGTAAAAGCCAATATCACTGCCTAAAATTTAAGTCTTTATTGGGTTCCTGCAGCAAGGTTTTGGTACCAGGAGGGGGCTGCAGCAGTGGCTTCATTAAGAAGACACCAGAAACCTCCCTATTAGACTGAGGCAGTTCCAGCTTACTCCAAAATGGCCCCACCACTGGTCAAGGCTGAGGCAGTCAACAGTGTTGGTAGTGCCTCTGTGATAACACACTTAAGAAAGGGTAAAAAATGCTGTGAAATGGCAGGTGGGAGAGAGGAGTGATAAAATGTTAGAGGAAAAGCCCTCCAGACAACAAGGTCACTGAAGAAGGGAGGAGAGGAGATGCTTCAGGTGCTAGAGACATTCCCCTGCAGCCTATGAAGACCATGGTAAGCACACTGTGCCACTGCATCCCGTGGAGGTCCACAGTGGAGCAGACACCCACCTGCACCCCAGGAAGGACCCCGCATTGGAGCAGGTGGATGTGCCCTGAAAGAAGCTGTAGCTTGTGGAGAGCCCACACTGGAGCAGGCTCCTGGAAGGAGCTGAAGCACATGGGATAGAGCCTGTTCCAGAGTAAGTTTTCTGGCAGGACTTTTGGCCCGTGGAGACCTGTGCTGGAGCAGTCTGATCCTGATGGACAGTACCCTGTGGAAAAGACCCATGCTGTAGCTGTTCTTGAAGAGCTGCAGCCCATGGGAAGGCCTCATGTTGGAAAGACCCTACATTACACCAGGGGAAGAGTGTGAGGAAGAAGAAGCAGCAGAGATGGTGTTAGGAGCTGACCACAACTCCCATTCCCCATCAACTTGTGTCATCCAGAGGGAGGTGGTAGAAAAATTGGGAAGTTGAGCCTGTTGAGAATGTAGGGGCAGAAGGAAGGTGGATTTAGTTTTGTTTTTGTTTCTCACTATCCTCTTCTGTAATTCACTGACAATAAATTATTTGTTCCACAAGTCAGTTGTGTTTTGCCCATGATGGTAACTGCTACGTGCTCTTGTCCTTAACTCAATCCAGGAGCTTTTTCATTTTATTTTCACCCTCTGTCCTGTTTATAAGGGGCACTGAGAGATGAGCTTAGAGGATGTCTGGCAACTAGCCCAACTTAACCCACCATGTAGTGTTCACCTGACTGTTTATTTTGCGTGTTTGATCTTTCGTCTGTTGAGGGAAATCCAGAGAATTCTGTAGGAACAGCCAATTACTGGCACAAACTGCCGAGTATGGCACTAAATGTTTCCATCTTCCTGCTCATTTGTAGTCAACAAATATGCCTAAATATCCTCTTTGATCAGCTACAAGGAAATCAAGCTTTAAGGGCTAGATCAACCCACTAGTGAAAAGAAAACTAAGCATGTTTTTTATGTCCCAACCTATGGCTCACTGATGAGGACATGTCTATCAACATCAAACTGGAGTATCTTTTGATTTCAGAGCAAGAATTAACACCTCCTGGGTTTGGTACCAGAAGTTACCACCTATGTGGCTGGACGGTTCAGCTGTGATGAAGCTCATCATGTGCACAAGAAGTTTAAGTTGGATTTGCACCCGAGTCTATCAACACCTAGAAACCTCATCAAGAGTCGCAGTGCTAATTCCATAGGTAAAAGGAAATAGGCACGTGAAAGGACAAGCAGAGGAGATGCAACAGGTTGTGGTATGGAGCATTAGGACAGGAACAACTCCAAGAGACATGGACATGCTGGAGAGAGTCTACAAAAATTAAGGGACTGGAGAATCTCTCCTATGAGGAAGGTCTGAGAGAACCTGGAGGGTTCAGCATGGAGAAGGGAACATACTGGGGGGTTCATATTAATTGTATATACATAACTGAAGACAGGGTGTATAGATGACGTAGCCAGGCATTTTCCAGTGGTGCTCAATGACCGGATCAGGAGAAATGGATACAAACTGAAACACAGGAGGATCCTGGTGAACATCAGGAAACATATTTTCACTGTGGGGGTGACCAAGAACTGGCATAGGTTGTCCAGAGTTGCGGAGTCTCCTTGGAGATACTTAAAACTTTTCTGGACAGGGTCCTGGGCAACCAGCTCTAGGTGATCCCATTTGGCCAGAAGACTTCTAGAAGTCCCTTCCATCTTCAATCATTCTATGATTCTGTGCTCTATTACGGTTTTGCCTTAGAACAAGAGTTGGGAATTGAAATGGAGAGCCTTGTGCTGCTCAAATAGCCCCAAATCATATAAAAATAGAAAACAGACCTACTCCTTGAGACTACCAACCAAAGAGGCAAAAGTTGCAACTGCACAGGGGCTGACAGGGTTTACACACAGAACTTGTCAGCTGCTATTTGTGCCCCAGGTTAATGCGATGCAAGACCTGAACTCTGGAAACCTACTTTCTCATTTTTCCCACTGAACATCAATGTCTACTTGTGTAGATTCAAAATCCAACTCGATCACCAGCGCTCTGCAAGCAACTGGACTTCCTTGTCAGTAAGAATACAGCTGTACATTCCTATTAGTGGTTTTGTGGTTTCGAACATTGTAAATTATTTTTTGCTGTACATCAGCAGAGGAGATAGGAAAGCAGTTGGTCATGATAGCAGATCAACGTGTGAGGGGAAACAATGGCCTAACAATGCTAGTCTGGATTCTACAGCTGCCTAAGCAAATCCTGATGACAACTGCAGTCATTGCAAGTGAGCATTTGTATTTAACCGAGGCAGCGGAACAGCCAGAAAGCAGCAGTTTACAGTGTGTCACAACTTATTTTCTAATATGGAAGGAGCAGCTCCCTAAAGTCCGAGGTATTCAGTTGATAAATCGAGCCAGAGCTTGCTCAGCAATACCTCTCCCCTCCCAACCCCATCCTCAAACCCCATTTCCCCAGTAAATAGACATTACAATCTGGCCTATGATACTTAACAGGTTTATCTGCAGCATGACTGTTACATTAGAGTTTTCTGAACCTTTTCTCCCCCTTCACATGTTTTATTGTTGGGCGAGAAAAGAAGAAGAAGGGAAGCACACAGCAGGCTGTTAGAAGCCAGGAACTGAGAAGAGAAGAGCCACAACTGCAGAAATCACAAGCCTCAATCCCAGTATCTCCAGTTTGGAGTCAAACACACTTTCCACTCTGTCACAAGATTTTGTAAATTTAACTTTTTTTCCTCTAACCCTTACATTCACATGCATGGTAACTGTGAGTGACAGCAGTCCGAAAGTCTTCTGTTTTGGTCCTATTTTGAACTGCAGTCAGTTAATGGCAACGTGTTTCCCTGTGATTACACTGGGAAAGTTCTGCCCCTTGTCCTCATCCTTCAGATTTACAATGGCCAAATGGAGTATGTCCTCTGCCAGTGGGATGCTCTGAGGATAAGCACATGAAAGTTCATTAAATACTCAGATTCTGCCATAATAAATATCATGTAAATAGATCTGCAGACGTCGTATTTGTTCTTCTGTTGTAGTGGGTTTGGCTGGGATAGTCACTTTTCTTCATGCTAGCTTGTATGGGGTTATGTTTTGGATTTGTGATGAAAACAATGTTGACAACAGTGGGATGTTTTAGTGATTGCTGACCAGTGCCTACACAGCATCAAGGCCTTTTCTGCTTCTCACGCTGCCCCACCAGCGAGTAAGCTGAGGGTGCTCAGTTAAGAGGGGACACAGCTGAGACAGCTGGCCCCAAATGACCAGGGGAGGAAGGAGGGACGTTCAAAGTTACAGTGGCTGTCTTCCGAGGTAACCATCCCATGTGATGGAGCCCTGCTTTCCTGAAAATGGCTGACCA
This sequence comes from Ceryle rudis, assembly GCA_033439905.1. Taxonomy (NCBI): domain Eukaryota; kingdom Metazoa; phylum Chordata; class Aves; order Coraciiformes; family Cerylidae; genus Ceryle; species Ceryle rudis. The sequence continues at coordinate 2,579 of JAAGNO010021371.1, read as the reverse complement.
CCCGCCTGCTGACACTAAGTGGTGAATGAGTTCCTTGTTTTGCTTTGCTGGAGCAGGCAGCTTTTGCTTTCCCTGTTAAACTATCTTTATCTCAACCCAGGAGTTTTCACACTTTTACCCTTCCAATTCTCTCCCCCATCCCACAGGAGGTCAGGAGGAGAGTGAGCAAGCAGTTGTGTGGGGCTAATCTGCCTACTGTGGTTACACAACGACCAAAAGCAATTATGTAATCTTTTTCAATTAGCTATTGTTGTAATTCCAATAAATAAAAACCTGCTCTTGACCATGAACTGTAATTTTCCTGATTTCATGTGGCTTGTTTAATTAAATTAGCAACATCATTTGCATTGTTGGATACAGTGGGTTCCAAGCTTCTGCCAAAAGGAAAAATAGGAGCAAGCTGAACCTCTCACAGTAGGGACAGAAAAGATTTCTTATTTTGATTTCACCTTGACCCAGTGTGAGAAATACTCCCCAGCAAGACTGCCAATACAGCCAAGGTTTAAAAGTGAGAAAACACTAGCAGTTTCAAGTTCTGTCAGAAAGGCACTTAGCACTTTCTGTGCAAAGCTGGCCACCTTCTTCTTTCACTTGTATCCTTCAATAAAATCCTGAAATCAATGGAAAGGCTTTTTCCTGTGTCCTGAAATCTGTTCTTCCATTTCACTTGAAATATATTCACAGAAGACAGGTTATTTTTTGCACGTTTCCCCCAAAATCACTGCAACTGTGGGAAACTCTTTGCAATGCGGACTTTTACAATTGCCCGTTGCGTAACAAGAAAACCCAAACCATAATTGTTTCCAAATGATTAAAGTGTCTCAACACCTTGTCATCTTCTTCTGACATTTTCTGCTGGAAATAAAAACTTGAAGGAACCCGTAGCGTGTCCCACAGCCAGGCCAACAGAGCCAAGGATCTGCCCTAATCCCACAAAATGTAAGATTCATTTACACCGAAGACCTGTCCTGCAGCTTCAAGGCACAAGGCTTCAAGGTAATCGTCGTGTGTGTAGCGCAGTCCAGGGGAGCTTACCTAGGGACAGGCTCTCTGCTGCTGCAGAACTGTAATGCTTTTGATGGCAGGAAAGTGTGAGTATCATCTCTAGCAGCCAGCACAAAGCCAGTACAAAACTAGCAAGCCCTGATTTTTGTGCTGTGTTTATCTTACTGTTAATTGTACACTCAATCTGAGTGTAGGGAGAGAACTGAACTTGAAAGCCTTTGACAAGCACTTTCCTGTCTCTGCTTCAGACTTGCCTATTTGCTGTGAAAATCATTCTCTTTCCCGGTGTTTTTACAGCTCTCTTGGCCAATGCATCTGAACACTCTGTAACCTGTAATGTATTTACCTTCACAGCACCCCTGAGGGCAGTAGAATGCAATTATCCCCATTTTACTGACGGGAAACTGCACTATAAAATAGATTAAGCTGTCCACACAAGGATCAAGTGCTCTTCATTCTACTTATTGTGAGCAGGTCATCTTGCAGCTAGTTTTCCTTTTGGCTTGAATCCCAACTAGCATCTGATGACCACATCCGGCTGACAACTCTCTGCTCCAAGAAAACGTTAGTAAAATTTTGGTAAACTAATAATTCAGCTCTGCTTCTGGTTACACAGGTGTGAGCATCCCGTATCTCCACGATACCCACAGGTAAAATCAGCACGCCTCCCCGTCTTTAAGCCCATATAACAGTCTTAGCAACACAGCAGAATTTTACACTAGTTTGGATGCAATACTTACAAGATTTGCCATACATTTTATGGCTGGATCTCCCCTCTCCACCCTTCCAGAAGGCTGAGGTATACAGATACTGTAGCATTTAATGAGACTTTAGAATACTTAAGGTGTTTTTTCTCCGGATTTTCAGTCCTGTTACCGGAGACGGTGATTTTAAAATGTTTCCTGGAGCTTAAAATGTTTTTGGAGTTTCAAAGGATATGCCTTTCACTAGATGTTAGTTCAGCATTCGCTACGACATCCACAGTTTTACTACACCACTAGAACAGTACTCACTCTGACAAAGTAATAGATTTGTTTTGTTTACCTCAATTCATTTTACTGATGGATGTAAAAAGGACACAGGATGTAAACACTCAGGAAGAAGGGAGGAACAGGAAGGGAAGAGTGAGGAAGGACAACAGGCCAAAATCCAGCTTTAGCTTCACGGAGTACCTATCACCGGAATAGTGTTGAGGGAGATTAATTATATGGCATTGCCTACCAACACTGACAGCGTTGGCAACAATGATCTAGATGAGACATAACAAGGGAACCAAAGAAGAATGCTGGAATGGTACATGATAAGATCTTGCTTCACATCTTCCACTTAGTCGTGTTGGTAATTTTCCCCCATCACCCGCTTTCTCACACAACTACAACAGCATCCATTCTGTCCCTCAGGGGTCTGGATGGGGGCCTGTCTTGATTAACATTTTTATCAGTGACATTGACAGCAGGATCGACTGCACCATCAGCAAGTTCACGGATGACACCAAGGTGAGTGGTGCTGTCGATACACCAGAGGGACGGGATGTCATCCAGAGGGACCTGGACAAGCTGGAGAGGTGGGCCCAG
>JAAGNO010021370.1:42841-59646 GCA_033439905.1 Ceryle rudis | reverse complement strand
GATTCCATTTTTTAAAATGGCTGCTACAGACATAATAGTAAAAAAAAAGTAAATAGTATGTTATACTATTTAACTCAAGGCTAGATTCTGAAAATAACTTATTTTTTACCTGTTTCACAGAAGGCACTGTTCAATAAGAATGAGGTTATCAGAAACTAGTCCTGCTGGAGAAAACCTTAGACAAAAAAATGTGTTCACAAACCCCATTAATTTAATGACTGTGAATAATGAAGGAATTAATAGAAATTGCTGTCTTTTCACAGACAATTCAGTAACTGTCTGGATTTAACAAACTGTTTGCTACAAGTAGTTCACACCAGCAGTACTTATAATATCTCCAGCTGTATGCATACTTTGGATTAATGGAAGATTTTTTGGACCCATTTTTTCCCTACATCATCCGTTTGTTTTGCTCCGTTTGTACAGTTTGCACAAAATTGCTCAGCTTGTGGTCTATAGCCGGCAATTAACACCACTTAACAGCTGTTAAATAGGGTAATCGCCTGTTGTTATCCTCATGTAGCACAATTCAGGCACTAATTGCTCTCAGTGCACCACTCATAAACCCACTAAAACATCAGGTATGATCTGCTGAAGATGATCTGATGTGAAATGGGCTTCACCTGCCCCCTCAAGGATCAGTTCGACTGGCTACTAACACCCACGGAGATTAGAAGCGGATGGGAGCAGTGGGAAGGGTTTCCTCTTGTGAAAATCAAGGGATCGGTGGACCCAGAGTTGGTCAGGTTTGGTGGGTAAGAGGAATTGCAGGTAAAATCACAGTCTGCAATTAGCTAGCGCCGGTGTGAACATCACCAGCTGTATGATTGCCCTGGTTTGAAGTGAGAGAAGGAAATAAATTATGAAGCACAGCATCCTGTGCAATTTTCACATCATTCCCAAACGGATGGTTAATGTTTTCTCATTTCTTCTTCTAGCTACTATCCTGAAGACATTTCTGATGAAACAGAAATATTTTTCCTTGAAAGGTGACTGTATAAAAACAAAAGAATGCTGGTGGCAGGAGAAAAAAAACCAAAAAAACCCAAAAAACAAAAAACCACAACACAAACCCATTAATTAAAATATTCAAGTCATGTGATGATGTTACATTATTTACCTATAGAATATATTTAATATGCTATTTTTGAGGAAGTATCCTTGAAACACTGGTAATCAATAATGTAAATATATTTCAAGTATATGCACATCTTCTCTTGGCCTGAAGCTACACATAGAAAAGAAATATGCCTCCTAATACAAATAAAATGTGCTTTCTAATTAATGGAGAACTTACAAGGGCAGCAGTCGGAAGTAGAAGAGGTGCATTTTATTTCCTGTAAATATACCTCTTTGCAGCATATTGAATGCTCTTGTAGCATAACTAATGTAAAGTGAATCACGGTATTTTGAATTTACCTCAGATATCCTTTATGACCCTTGTGCTGGTCACTTAGACCAGAAAATTCAGAACACTCCCTGATTTCAGGTTTCCTCTATTTCAGAAAACTACTAGTATTCTAATTAGAAAAAATAACAATGGGTCTTAACTCTCACAGGGATGAATAAGAACTCTTGGCCTTCCATACCACTGGAAGTTAGTTTTCTGCATGTACTTCAGGAGAAGTGCATGAAAGCTGAAATACACAAAAATGGTTATTGCACTGAAAACAGAACTTAAGAATCCCCTGTGCTTCCTATGTATTAAACCATACACTTGGAACATAATGGGTGTATGGGAAGGAGGAAATTTTTCATAGTCTGTAAAGTGTTGAAGTAGAATGTTATTCAACTTGCCCTTCAAGACAATTTAAATAGTTTAGGTAAAAATCCAGACTGAAGTGTTGAGGTTTATTGACTCTGGTATAAGTTAACAACTGGAAATAAAAAAGAAAAAAAAATACACTGATAATTGTTTTTCTTTATTACCTTTCCATTAATCTGACATGGCTGTTTGAATGCTGTTTGCATGAGTGTACATGTACTAGGTTCAAGCATCAATATCAGGAGCTATAACCTTTGCATACACTTCATATTACCAAAATAAAGCTAACAAACCAACACAAAACTCCCCAACAAAACTCAAACAACAATGAAGAACATAATGTGACACAAATAGCTTGCAAGTTCAAATTCACCAATATTGAATGAAATTGAAATGCATCTGTTACAGGTCAAATCTATTTCACTGTACAAATCTGTACTATGACTATATGCTTGTTTCTGTTAAAAAGTTCTGCATCAGCAGAAGAGAAATGCAAAAGTTTAGCAAGAATTCATTGTTTTGACTGTGAAAATGATATGTCTAAACATAATGGTTCTGGCTGCGATCCTACTTCCCAGAAGTTACAAATATAAATTTGGTCCTTTTGTTCCCATATAGCAAAGAGAAAGAATTACAGCTTTAATAATAGCCAGCCTGCTGATCAAAGAGACCTATATGACTTTCAACAGCTCATAGCAAAAAGAAAGTCTGAAAACTGTATTGTGTGCCAAATTATGTGTGTATATATCAGGATTAGGTACATATATAAGATGCTGAGTTCTCTGATGAAATCTCATGACAAACCTGCCTTGAGCATTTGTTTACAGATGACTCACACCTGCTCTGAACACTCAAGATAGTGTTACTTATTAGTGCCAACTAGTTTGGTTATTAGAATAATCATCCAGAGAGGAGGATGGCATTTGAAAATTTTCCCACACAAGAAGGCTCAGAATTACAAATTTATCCTTCCATGAAGACTGGGATTGGGTGAGGAGTTTAGCGGCAGTTCCTCAGGGTTCACAAAACAGTTTCCTTGGTGCAGAAATATTTCACATGCCTTCATATCTTCATAATTTGCCATTTGCTCCCTACAGCGAGGCTCAATCCTTGGAAAACTGCTGTGTCTCCACATTTCTTCAAACTCTGCTGCAATAAACTACAACAGATATACCCCTTCAGAGGTATCAACATAATAGCAAGGTGGAAACAGCAACATTCCAGCTTTTCCAGGAGCTGCCATGCCAAAATGCACAGAAAAGTTTTCCTGAAGCTGTTATGAATCACACAAGAATCTGTTGCTCTAGGCAAGTGCCTAATATACCTACAGAAATGATTAATATATATTATCTCAAAGGGAAACATGCCAAAGATTTTCCATTAAATGGACAGTCCAAAATCCCACAAAGCTTCAAAGAAAAAGTCTAGTACTCAGCTGAGTTTTGGCTGGAATACAGGATTGATATGACAGATGCACAAGAAAAAAGGAAAGGAAATAAAGGAAACTGTGAAAATTCATTTTCTACTTTGTTTTTTGTTTTGTTCATTCCCTCTTTTTTTTTTTTTCTGAGTGTTTAATAAATTTTTCAGATGCTTTACAGCACTGTCTGCAATGGGCATAGGCAGGAGATAACTTTCCAAAACACTGGACATGTTTCAGACATCATCAGTCTATTTCATTAAGAGCATTGAAATTCAAGCAGTTATCAACAATTTGCATCCAAATGTTGGTTTTATGTTTGTAATTGGTATTATTAGGCCTTCTTCCCAAGCACATCATATTATATTTCAGCCTGAATAGGGCAGCAACAATATCCAGTAGACTAGCAGTAATGTAGAATTTCTATTTCTGTTAACAAGAATTTGAAGGTGAAACCAGATACTGTTTAAATAATTTGTCAGACAACTGTAAATTTAGCAAAAGTGGCCAAAAAAAAGTACAAGTGACTTCTTTGAAAATGCCATGTTTGTCTGTAAGGGATGACTACTGGTGAGAAGTAAATGGCTACATAAGAAATCAAATTTCATATTAGAAAGAACCATTAAGGTCCATGAAGTCTCTCATTTATGAGTTATTGATAAGATTGATAAATTAAGAGGTTTTTATAGACATAATTTAGTTTTTCTTTTGATTAACCACTAAATAGGAAAGACTTCAAAGGACCTTTATTTATTTTTTTTTTTTTTTCAGATCTTAGGCAAGTTCAGATATAATGTGTAATTCTGAACAATGGTGTTTCAGTTCAAATAATGAAAAAGGTAGCTAAACCCATGCTACATGGTAGTGAGGTATAATAAGTTTTGATCAGTATTCTTGATCTTGTTCTCTTGAAAAGCAGAAAGATATAAATCTAAAAAATCAACAGTTGAAATATGTCATATAGAGCTATGTCTGCCTTGCAGTACACAAAAGACTTTGTATACCATGTGAATGTGGACAATTATTCTGTGACAAGTACTGGCATTTCAACTGATCACTAAACCTGCCACAGTATTATGTGTTAAATCCTCCACAACTTTTATATCATGAAACAAAACTGAAGGGAATTTCCATATGGAGGGTACCTATAAGCCACAAGCAGTGTACTCCTCTCTGTAACACCTTGTGGGAAGGAGTCCTGAAGCAGATTGTGGTTAAGCCTCATTAATATTCTCTGCTACTGAAGAGCAGTGGCTGCTGGCAGTTCAACAGAAATCATGTCAGACACTGACACCGTTCTGGCCTGGAGGTGTATAAATCAGTTACTGCTGTATTATTTCCAAACCAAGTGAGCAGATGTAGGATGGGATGGTAGGGGTAAGCTTTCACTTTCATTTGACAGGCATGCTAGCTTCAGGAATTTCTGCTGTCTAGATACCTTTTCTTGTTCTTGCACTTCCTTTGCAGTTATGTCAGCAATTGTGAAACTAGATGGGAAAGAGCAAGTTGTTAGCCTGCATCGGTTTATTGATCTCTTTAATCCAACAGTTCTTAGAGTATCTGTGAGATGCGAATGTAATAAATTCCTTCTTGACGTCGGGAAAATTATCTGGAACTGTATACCGAGTTTCAATTTTAAGATGTTGTTTTAAAGTTAAAAAATATGCTCTGGACAATGGAGGGAGAACTGTTTTTCTGAAGAATGTGAGGTCCTTTAATGGAGAAAAAAGATTTTCAGGATAATTCCAAATCCTAAAGCTCTTCTCTGTTTCAATAAAAACAAATGTATGCTATGAAATTTGTAAAAGCTCTGCAGAAGTCTCTGAAATAGTCTACAGAAACACAGCTAAAGCACTTTTGTTGCACTATAGCTATAGAAGTATGTTCAGTGCCTCCCACCACTGAAGTCAAAGATAACATGCCTAGTCATTACAGTAAGAACAATACAGGTTGATTGGTATTTATTACTTTTCCATTAAGAACAGGCATTTCATTCTTTCTTTCTCCTGACTTCTCTGGTATCCAATCCATGTCTTATGCTCTCAAAATCTAGGAGATGTTTGAAAGGTTCTGGGAAGGAACAAAATTCTCTTCCACAGAGAGCACAATAAGAGCATATAATTTACAGCCACAAGACGTTATGAAGGCCAAAAGTACAAATGAGTTCAAAAAGGAATTGGACCTATGCACAAAGAGTAGGTCTTTAGCAGCTGCTAAACATGATCCTGAGGATGTAATGTCTGGCTTGTAAAAGTCCCTGAAGTGCAAATTATGGAAATTTAGCAGCTGTATGAGGACTACAACTGCTTTGTCTAAGCCTTAACCTATACAATCTTTTTCCTTCCCTCTGATCATTTAGTAGGGATAAATGTCATTTCTGTATGACCCGATAAAGCAGCTCTCACTCTGCCTCAGAGATTTCCTGTGCTGGATACAACCCAGTTAGATTACAGCTGTACAATCAGACTCTGAGATAAGGAAGAGAAAAAGCAAAGGAATGCAGTAGAGTCCATATACTATTTGTAGCGAAGGTATGTTAAGAACATTAGTGATTTTTTTCAGTCCCTTCATTTTGTTTCTTGGGTGCCTTATGCATTAATCCAGTTGTTAATCTAATACAGACAGAAAATAATTTTAATACTCCAATTATTATTTTCTAGTCAAGAACATTTTAACTGCTGTTGTTTGAGTTTGTGCTATTGAAAGAAAATGCAAGAGGCATCTAGCAGAAGAATTCTGAAGAGACAACTTGTTTGGTTGGTTGGATTTTTTTTCCAAGTAAAAAGGGAAATTTTCCTAATTAATTTTCTTAAAAAAAATGGGAGTAAACAGCCTACCTTGAAATTTTATGTGCTGTCATTTACTCTATGCTATTCTTCATTTAGCCTCTGCATAACCTTTAATTAATATTCAGGTTGCTGTGACAGTTATTAATAAGGTTCAGTGGTGACTTATCTATACAATAGCTATGTACCTAATTACAAGCAAGGGAATGTGACATGACATGCCTAAGGCAGGCAGACTCATTGAAACAGATTTGTGCATTAACAACAGTCCTAAGCCCCCACCAGCCACTCACTCACTCTTCCACCAATGGGATAAGGAAAAGAGCAGGGAGGGTAAAAGTGAGAAGACTCCTACACTGAGATAAAGACAGTTAAGTAAAGCAAGAGCCTTATGTGCAAGCAAAGTGAAACAAGGAATTCATTCACTGCTTCCTGTTGGCAGGCTGGTGTTCAGCCATCTCCCGGAAAGCATGGCTCCATCACACATAGCTGTTACTTGGGAAGACAAATGCCAACACTCGTAAGTCCTTCCCCTTCCTCCTCCTTCCTCCCAGATTTTTTTGCTGAGCATAATGTTATATGGTATGGAATATCCCTTTGGATGTGAGATGTGCTGCACATCTGATGCAGATATGGAAGAATACAATTTGTTCAGGGAGACAAACAAGGAAAAAGGCAGGAAAGGTGCAGATACTCTTTTAGATGCTCCACGGGAACAGGATGATTGAAAACCTGTGACTAATGTTAAAAGGGAAAAAGAAAAGGGAGCGGCTGTGGCTGGGGATTACTCTAAGCCACCAAGTACATACAATGAGTCAAACGCGGGAGAGAAGTCTTTTTGTGACTAATAGCAGAAGGAGCAAAGTGTCGTAACTGCTAATAAGGGGAATATTTAGACATCAAGAGGCCTGGTGGGAGCAGGGAAAAGGGAAATGGATTGTTCAGGAAGATTTTGCAATTAGTTAAGAGGTTTTTTAAGCAGAAGATGGAGGCATCCATGAGACAGTCACACTTTTCTCTACTGAAACACCAAAAGAAATCTAAAAGTGAAATAATTTGGATCCCTTATCTTATCTTTATCATAAAGTTGCCGATCAACATTTCTATTGAACTTTTGTAAAGATAGTAAAAAATAAAAACAATAATTGTTTTGCCTCCATGACTGAATGTTTGCCAATTTAAGCGGAAATCTAATATTCATAGCAAGGAAGCCATTTATCATTGTTACATATTTTGTGTGTGACACTCATCCTTGCTGTGACCCCATTGATTCAAGAATAATTTTTCCGATGAAGCTTAGGAAAAGAAGAAACTATACGGTGCTAAAAATCCTTTAAATGCTGCCCACTCTACATTTGCAAACACAGCAGAAACAGAGAGGCATCAGAAAATGGCTTGCCTTCTAAGGGTCAGAATCACTTTTTATTGTGTTGTTCCTGAATAACCTGAATGAAGTGCAGAGCTGAAAAGACCACTATAGACTGTCAATATAGAAGAGGACTAGAAAATCAAATGTATTTTCCACCATTATCTGTCTTTTTTTTTGCCTGGTCCTTGCTAGGCTTTGGTGTGGAAGAGAAGAAAGGTGAGTCTAACTGTCTTGTCTACATCTTCTCTTCATTACTCTTTGATATACTCTTCAGGAAAAGCTGAGGTAAGAAATGACTGAAATGTGCTGGTCACTGTATATGGAGAATAGATGTGATATGTAACCACTGGCTAATTAATTTGTAAAAATGTTGTCCGTTCAACAGACTTTGCCAAGATTTCAAAGGACTATTTATTTTTTTCTTAAGGAGTAGTCAAAAAGTCTAACTTCTGAGTTTAAGTTAGGCAATTTTCCAGTCCTCCTATTTAGTCAAAGGAAAGAAATGTGTTCCATTTGTGTGAAGCTGAGTTAGATTCTACCTTTGTCTCACCCTTAGTGAAGGCTTTTCATCCACTGACTGAATAGGGAAACTAAAGTGACTCATCTGCTAATGTAGGGCTCTGATGGATGAGCAGTGAGAGCTTGCCTTAGAATGGTACACCCACTTCTCTATCTTGCTCTCACTTGGCAGGCTCCTGACCTGCTCATTAATCAATTTCTGAACATCTCAGCTTTTTACAGTAAGATATCACTGATACCACTTTTCCTTAAGACATCCTGTTATAAACTATAGGAACTGATTGATGGGTGGGAATGGCTTAACTCAAATAGGTGGCCAGCCTCCATCTGTGCTCTACCCTTGCTGCAGGGACATCCAAAACGGACATTAATCAAATCCCGAGTAACGAGAGTTTATGGTGCAATTTTCTGATGGAAAATACCTAACTGAATTTAGTCTGCAATCAGAAGGTGACTGTCAAAGAGCTCAGAAATCCATGCAGCAGTTAGTTAGAATGGTCAGGACAGGGTAGCAGCTTTATCAGTTTTCTCAGGCAAAACCATCCTTGCTTGCCAATAAAGCCTTTAACTACCTAAGACAGATGCCTAACACAGGAGAGTACAATTAGCTTCTTTAACATCCCTCTAATGACTTTTCTACTGAGATTGCATGCATGTGTACTGCCAGTTACTGTCATGATAGACACTTGTTCTACAGGAGCAGCATGGAGATCTTTGATTTCTTATGTAGAGGTTATGAAAGGGCCATGAGACAATTATGACAAATGGAAGTCACAGCATGGCTAGAAAACTGCAAACTATTAAAATCTTTGTATGGCTTCACTACTTGTAAACTAAACATTTGATATCATAAACATGCATTTGCATACCTGATAAATAATTTGCAGGTTTCCAATTTTATATTCAATTAATATTAAGTAAACCATGAAATGTGGTGAATTCCAATGAATAACATCTTGTGTGGATTTTTTTTCTACTATCATCCAACAGGTCATGATAGGCAAAAATCAAAGTATTGCACCTGATGACCTAACCTCAGAATCAAACTTCACAACTTCATTGTCCTTGTTGTCTCAGACTATTTTTCTATATAGTATTTTAATCAAACAAAAAGTCAGGTTAAAAATATACTAATATGATTAAGCAAGTAAAATAAAGAGGGAAAATCACATAAACGTATATCCCAACCTTAGCTGATGTTGTGGTATCTATACATGAGGAGGATTAAAATGGAGTTGTTTATGAAAAAATGATTATTACCTATTAATTTCAAGGCAGAAACATGGAAGTCAACATTTGGTTCTAACGTTTTAAGAGTATAATATAAATGGATTCCATTATGTTTTGTGCTCAGTCATCACTAAGCTGCACCACTTATGCAGCTCTTCCCATTTCTCTCCAATACTAAAGGCATTTGATGACCCATTATGCTGAGACCGATGCTGACATATATATGTATGTCCATCTTGTAACGACAGAAACAGACACTGGAATTTACCGAATACAGAATTTAGTTGACAATATGTTTATTGGTCTGATATCAGGAATCAGGACTGGGATGAAAGAGTCTATGAAAAGATATGGCTATTTAAAAAAAAAAAAAAAAAAAAAAAGCAAAATAAAAGGCCTGTCCTTCAGAGATGTAATGAGATCCATCTCACATACTGACTCCACTCAAAAGCTAGGCTAGACTTTGATCCATCTTTCCTATGCCTTAGACACCTAACAATTTTCCATAAATTGTTCATGGACAACGTCTGTTAGAACCATGGAACTACCACCACTGAACCACCGAATCATTGAGGCCGGAAAAGACCTCTGAGATCATCGAGTCCAGCCTATGACCTAACACCACAACATCAGCTAAATCATGCCACTAAGTGCAGCATTCAATCTTTTCTTAAACACCTCCAGGGATGGTTATTCCACCACCTCTCCCGGCAGGCCATTCCAGTGTTCTATCACCCTTTCTGTAAGGAAATGCTTCCTAATATCCAACCTAAACCTCCCCTGGCGTAGCTTCAGGCCCTGCCCTCTCATCCTGTCACTAGTAGTCTGGGAGAAGAGCCCAGCCCATACCTGACTACAACTTCCCTTCAGGTAGTTGTAGAGAGTGATGAGGTCTTCCCTGAGTCTCCTCTTCTTCAGGCTGAACAACCCCAGCTCGCTCAGCCTCTCCTCATAAGACTTTCCCTCCAGTCCCTTCACCAGTCTTGTGTCTCTCCTCTGGACCCGCTCCAGCACCTCAATATCCTTCTGGAAGTGCGGGGCCTAGAACTGCACACAGTACTTGAGGTGAGGCCTCACCAGTGCCAGGGCAGAATCACATCCCTAGTCCTGCTGGCCACACTATTCCTGATACAGGCCAAGATGCTGTTGGCCTTCCATGTCACCTGAGCACATTGCTGGCTCATGTTCAGCCAGCTGTCAGCCAGCACTCCCAGGTCCCTCTCTGCCAGGCCGCTCTCCAGACACTCATCCCCCAGTCTGTAGTGATACATGGGGTTATTGTGACCAAAGTACAGGACCCTGCACTTGGCCTTGTTGAATCTCATACCATTGGCCGCAGCCCATTGACCCACCCTGTCCAGGTCCCTCTGCAGCTTCTTCTTACCCTCCAGGGTATTGGCACTTGGTGTCATCCGCAAATTTACTAACAGTAGACACGATCCCCTCATCTAGGTCATCAATAAAGATGTTGAAAAGAACTGGGCCTGGGGGACGTCATTGGTCACCAGACACCAACTGGATACAACACCATTCACAACCATTCTCTGTGCCTGTTCATCCAGACAGTTTTTAACCCAGCAAAGAGTGCACCTGTCCAATCCATGGACTGACAGCTTTTTCAGGAGGATGCTGTGGGAGACTGTCTAATGCTTTGCTGAAGTCTAAGTAGACCACATCAACAGCCTTCCCCTTGTCTACCAGACGGGTCATCCAGTCATAGAAGGAAATAAGATTGGTTAGGTAGGACCTTCCTTTCCTAAACCCATGTTTAAAAAAAACCAGGCCTGAGCCCCTGGTTTTCTTGTAGGTGTCACTTAATGGAACTCAGGATGATCTGTTCCATAACCTTGCCAGGCACTGATGTCAGGTTGACAGGCCTACAGTTTCCTGGATATTCCTTCCGGCCTTTCTTGTAGATGGACATCACATTGGCCAACCTCCAGTTATCTGGGACCTCCTCAGTTAGACAGGACTGGTAATAAATGACGGAAAGAAGCTTAGCCAGCTCTTGTGCTAGCTCCCTAAGCACCCTAGGATGAATCCCATCCAGGCCCATTGACTCATCAGGGTCTAAGTGGCACAGCAGGTCCCTAACTAATTCCTCCTGGATTACAGGAGGGATGTTTTGCTCCCCACCCCTATCTACGAGCTCAGGAGCCCAATTGTCCTGAGGATAGTCAATCTTTTGATCAAAGACTGAGGCAAAGAAGGTGTTGAGTACCTCAGCCTTTTCTTTGTCTTCTGTTACTATGTCCTGCCCTTTGTCCAATAAGTATTGAAGATTTTCTCTGGCCATCCTTTTGTTATTAATGTGTTTATAAAAGCACTTTTCATTATCCTTAACAGATTTGGACAGATTAAGATCTAACTGAGCTTTTGCATCTCTTAATTCTCTTTATACATGACCTTACAGTATCCTTAAATGCTTCCTGGTTCACCTGCCCCTCTTTCCATAGTTGATACGTTCTTTTTTCCCCGAGTTCCTGCAAAAGCTCCTTGTTCAGCCAGGCCCGTCTTCTTCCCTGCTGGCTCATTTTTCAGCACATAGGGATAGCCTGCTCCTGAGCCTTCATAATTTCATTCTTAAAGTTAGCCCAGCCTTCCCAGGCCCCTTTGCTTTTGAGGGCTGTTTCCCAAGGGGCTCTCTGAATAGCATCCTGAATAGACCAAAGTCAGCCCTCTGGAAGTCCAAGGTAGAGGTTTTGCTGACAACCCTCCCGACTTCACCACATATTGAGAATTCTATCATATCATGGTCACTGCCTCAGATGACCTCCGACCACTACATCTCCCACCAACCCTTCCTTGTTCATAAACAGTATGTCTAGCAGGGCACTAGCCCTAGTAGACTCGGTTACCAGCTGCAACAGGAAGTTGTCATCTACACATTCTATGAACCTTCTGGACTGCCTGCCCCCTTTTGCTGTGTTGTACTTGCAGCACACATCCAGTAAGTTGAAATCTCCCACAAGAACAAGGGGTAGTGAACATGAGACATCTCCAAGTTGTTGAAAGAATGTCTCATCAGTGTCTTTATACCGGTCAGGTGGTCTACAACAAACTCCCACCAGGATATTAGCCTCCTTGGTCTTCCCCTTTATCCTTATCCATAGACATTCCACCTTGGAGTGACCATCATTGTATTCAAGGCAGTCAAAGCACTCCTTAACATACAAAGCCACTCCTCCACCTCTCTTTCCCTGTCTATTATTTCTAAAAAGCCTATAGCCATCCACTGCAGTACTCCAACCATGTGACTCATTCCACCACATTTCCGTGATGGCAATATTATCATGGTTTACCTGGCACACAACAGCTTCCAATTCTTCCTTTTCATTGCCCATGCTATGGGCATTGTCATACATGTATTTGATCTGAGGTACAGATATCACCTCCAACACTGGTATGTCTCCCCAAGGATTATCCCTAGCGGTACTGGCTTTGTCACCCTCCCCCTTTGATTCTAGTTTAACCCCCATCCTTTGTCCTTTACCCCTAAGTTCATTACTGGTGGGCCAGGTTTTGTTCCCTTCCCCCTTCAATTCTAGTTTCATGTCCATTTCCACAGTTACTAACCTATTAGTGAGGCCCGTGCTGTTACTAACCTATGTTCCACCATTAATTACCTTGAGTAGGACAGTAGACTGAAGGTTTTTCTTAGACCCATCCCTGTTGAGCTCAGTTTTGTCCCCCTCCTGCTTCATATCTAGTTTAAAGCCCTGTCAATGAGTACCACCAACTCTTGCCCCAAAATCCTTTTCCCCCTCTGGGACGGGTACATCCCACCTGCCACCAGCAGGCAAGGCATCTCATATAGCAGCCCATGATCAAAAAACCCAAAGCCCTGCTGGTAACACCAGTCCTGGAGCCATGAGTTGACCTGTTGCCTTTTCCTATTAATTTCCTCATTCATGATTGCCACTGCAGGGATAGAGGAGAACACAACGTGCATTCCCAATCCCTTAAGCAGCTCTGAAAGCAGCTCACCAAGGCTCTGAAATCCCTTTTAATTGATTTTTGGCTCCTTCTATCCACATCATCACTACCCACCTGAAACAATAAAAGAGGGTAATAATCAGCTGGGTTTACTAGGGCAGGAAGTTTGTCCACCACATCCCTAACCTGTGCCCCAGGGAGGCAGCAGACTTCCTTGAAAAGTGGGTCAGGACAGTGTATAGGACCCTCTGCCTCCTCAGTAGAAAGTCACCCACAACAATGACGGATCTGTTTTTCCTTTTGGAGCCAGTTGTGATGCCAGGTCTATGGTGACTTTATCTTTCTGGCATTTTTGGCCTGGGTGAACCATCCTCTGCTCCAACAGCCAGATCCTCCTGCAGGACCCCATACCTGTTCTGCAAGGGTAACTGGGAAGGTGGGGGAAGCTAGGAAGGGATTCTCCTGCTTCCCTGAGCAGGGACCTATTTCCATTCCTCCTCTTCTCTGAGGTCCTCTCCTACTGCCTGGTGACAAAAGGGGAGGGGATCTTCTGATTTATGTGGGACCTCAACATCCTTCCTTTCTCTCAGGGAATGGGTCCACCAGTCAATCTCTCTCACACTCCCTGATACTCCTCAACCTCTACTTCATCCTTCATCTCAGTCACCTAGCTGAGCAGATCATTCACCTCCTCATATCTGATTCAGGTGTTGTCTCCGCTACCCTGCACTGCAAGTGCCAGGCTCCGGCACTCTCCGCAGCCAGAGGCCTGGACACCCACATGTTTCTGTGGGGCCTCTGTCTGGGTGTCCACAGTTTTTCTAACAACAGCCTTTGTCCTGGTAGCAACCATGGCTGGATTTCTATGAGCAACTGACACCTTGCGACTCAAGGTCGCCCTGAGCCCTTGACCTCTGACACTTAGAGGAATTGAACTTATATCTTGTGTGCCAGTAGAGGATATGCGCCCTGCCCAATGAGCAGCTGGCACCCCCTGGGGCACATATAAGCACTGTGCTGTGAGCAGCGATGTGTTGCTGCTCTCCCGGAGGTTTCTTATAGCCTGATCAACGGTGGGTGGAGCTGGCTCCCACCAGGCTCTCTCAGCTGCCCGCCCACCAACCGGCAGCCCCCTGCACTGGCAAAGGGCTTTCCCTGGCTTCAGAAAGCCCCCCAGAGAGCTTTTTGTCATCCCTTTTAGCTACAGATCCCTTCCCAGAGAGGTCTTACCTGCCCTGAAGCTGGTCGCCATCGCACTGAAATATAATGTTGCATTATTATATTATTAATAATGTTGCATTATTATATCATTAATGTCGCACTTTCCTATACTGTAGAAATAGTCTTGATCACTAGTTAAATTTGAAGTCTAACTATTCTGTGGTTAAAGCTAGATGATCTAAATCCCATTTTTCATGTTACTTTTGATCTGAGAAATATTTGCTCTATTTAACTGGACCCCAGTCATTTAAAAGTATTTTTTTTTTTTAATATACAATAAAAGATATTTAAAAAGAAAAAAAAAAAAGTAGGAGGAAGTTATAATCTATCTTTTCTCAGTCCAGTGAGGCTACATTATTTTTGCATTTTTTGATTTGATGCTTCAACTTCCCATGTTTCTGAATTATTTACCTTAGTGTCTTTTCCTCGGAACTCCATATATAGCTGTATATTATACTTCCGAAGCAAAGGACAATATTGAAAGTATTGTGTGCACTATCCTGAAGAAAAGATGCGAACCGTATACTTTTGGTTTATTGTTTTAATTTTAACTAGACCAAAGTGTGAAATGCCCAAAATAACAGATCTTTTAAGAAAGCTGTTCTTTCTTTATTGCAGCAGAAGGGTGCTGTGGCCTCATCTTGGCTCTCAGTGATGGCTGCAGGCTTACTTAAAAACACCTAACTTTCTCAGTGAACTGCCAATATTTTGCCGTAACATATGCCTGATACTCAGAAAACCACATTTGCTGTCAATAAAAATCTCTAGAAAATCAAGGAAAGATAAGAACTGTTAAAGGCTCCTAGAAATATGGTATTTTTCAGACACTGAGGCAGGCCTGTTGTTATGAAGATGGTCAGTTTTATGTTCATTAATGTCAGAAGACCTGTCAACCCAGATTACCATGCATCAGTAGGAAGGCAGGGCTAAAACTCTCCAAACCCCTCTTCCTCCAGCAGATTTGTGCCTCTATCAGTCCAAAACGTATGTCATTGCCTAAAGGTGAGACAATGCAATCAAGTCTACAAGTGAACAAACTGTTATGAAACAGCCAGAAACAAATATAAGTAGGAAATTAAAAGCAAATTATATATTACTAGTGAAGGTTGCAGAGCAGCCTGTTGCAATATTCCCTCTGAACAAATTTATGATGGAACTTCACAAATGCATGTGCAGAATGATATGAGGTAGCTCTGTCACTGTCCTGGATCTGGTGCTTACCTCAGTTCTTGTCTCATGAACACTGGAAGGTGTGGATTTTGGTCTAATTCTAGAAGAGATGTGGTAAAACATTATTTATGATTGAACTTGATAATCTTAAAAGTCTTTTCCAACCTAAATGATTCTATGATAGTAAATCACTTCAGGAGGGGAAGTAATGGTTGTCACCTACTCGATGCCAGACTCAAAGAGAGGTGGGTGTGCTGAGTGAAGGGTCTGGGCATACAGGACCTTGGGCACCTGAAGGATCTCCCAGTATTTGCAATATTGACTCTTGAGACTGCCACATCTGACCAGATTTCTTTCATCCATCGGCGACAGCCAAAAGACAGTCTGTGTCTCCAGGCTTTACTAATTTGAAGTTCATGGGGGGTTGGACTCGAAGATCTCCAAGGTCCCTTCCAACCCCTGACATCCTGTGTGTGTGATCCTTACCATGGCACAATTTAACCTTGCCTACACTACTGAGAAGAACTAAACGGTCTCTTCTTATACTAGCATTGCAAATGTTTCTAAAAAAAAACTTTGTGAATCATTTGTTATTGCAGGTTAGATTCAATAATTACCTTCCTTATTCTACTTGTAGAGTGAATTACAGCATGTAATTGAATATTTTATATGTATTTATATACTGGGTTCAGCTGGGATGGAGTTAACTTTCCTCATATCTGTCTATAATAATAAATAATAAACTAAAAATAAACTGCCTTCTCAGCTCCTGAGTTTTTCCATTTTATTTTCTTCTCCTGCCCTGTTGAGAAGGGGGAGTGAGAGAATCACTCTGTGGAGGTCTGGAAGCTATCCAAGGTCAACCTCCCCTGCCCTAGAGTTTAATAGTAATAGAAAACTTTCAAATGAATTATAGCTGTTTCACCTGCTGTATTTATCAAGGACTTAATGCATATATCCATTTCTTGCCTGATCTTGTTTTAACCGTGGGTGAAAATTGTATGACTTCATTTTCTGACTTTCACCTACTAGAAAACTTGCAGGTAGTTAATAATATTTTGTCATGGAAAATCTGTACTTTATGCTTGTTGATAAAAGTACAATTGGATGTCCATTCAGTATTTCAGAGACCACCAATAAAAATAGCCATTTGCAATGGAAACAAGATAAATAAGCAGAGATGTCACTTAGGTATTAAATGCCAGAAGACTGTGTGTCTACCTCCTATGCTTTGATGAGTCCTCCTTGTCTGAGTAGTTTAGAGTAAAAATGAAGACAGATTTTCCTTTAAATAGGTTACTTATTTTTATGGAAAGGTAGTTGATTATAGAAAGAACTTGCTGTGAAGTATCTGATGAGGGCAGGTGTATACAGAGAGGAATGCCGTGG
>JAAGNO010021370.1:29142-42741 GCA_033439905.1 Ceryle rudis | reverse complement strand
AGACTATTTGAATTGAAGAAACGCTGCACAACTAACAAAGTGCTTTCCAGAATAAATAACATTTGCTGAATATCCACAGACACTCATGGGCAGATCCTCAAAGGAATTGGGAGTCTGTGGCCAAAAGTGAGAGACAGAAAACTTCTATTTATCTGATGTATAGCCCTGGAAGTATCCAAAATACATTGACCTTTTCCCCGACCCACCCTCCCTCTACTCATTAAGAAGCAATTCAGTTTGCAAATTAATCTTTGGGCACTCAGGTAGCTCAGGAAGATGGGAAATGTCATTCTTATAATATAGCATAATATGTGAAGACTTACTTATTACAGGTCACAGTCATCTCTAAATTGTAACAGTGTTATTGTGTATATTAGTTCGTAATTATGCTTTAGTTAAATTTTTGCCATTTTCTTCCTTTGGCTAGACAACAGAAAATCCTATTTTCATTACATTTATGGTTAGCACAATGTAAATGAGAATGATAACACACTAACATGGAAAAATGCCACAAACATGGAGGAAACATTACCTTTAATTCATCTCTGGGCTTCCACCACTGACTTAAACTGGCAACGTCTTTGGAGATTAAGCAGTCATAAAGTTCGTCATTTAGAAGATAAGCTCTGCTGCTTTTATTCTGCTGACAGCAGATGTTAAGTGAAAGTATTTACACTGCAAGTCTCAGACTCGTATTTTCCAGTGTATTTTCTGTGAAAGGCTCTTGACTCTTCCTGTGTCATTTCTGCAACAACTAAGGAACTTGACAAGCTTCAGAAAACCTGTGAAATTTCTCTTTTCTTACCCTGGCCCCTGAGTAAGTGAGGGACCTCAGCTTGGCCAGACAATTTGCTGCATCACAAGCTAGATGCTGAAAATCTCAGATTCAATGTCTTTATCTACATGGAGGACTTCATCTGGATAACCTCCAGCTGGGCACTGCACTGGCCATTGGCACCTGGAAAGGAAGCCTTCAGGAAAAGGTCACACCTCAACACCTCCTTCCAGCTTCCTTAATCCAACGGGACCACTGCTTTTTTATTAACAAATTATGTCTGCCACTCCTTGTCCACTGAACAATTACAAATTGCAATTACAAATTTAGGCAAATTCTTTCTTCTGACAGACTAAGCACCTCTGAATTGTCCCACTCTTCAGTATGTGAGAAAGGACTAATATCAAGAGTGCTGGAAATGGCTAGTTAGGTTTTCATTTTCAATCTGCTTTTCCAGGTCATTAGTTTGGAACAGGTTCTCTTAGGCTGCAATAGGAGGCATAAGGTAAACATAAAGATTTTTAATAGTGTCTTTCTCAGTAGATGACACGTAGCAGGGATTAACACCAGTTTTCAGTTGTTCACAACTCATGTAATTATGGTTAATTAGTTATATAAATTATTAACATAGCACTCAGTATGCATTACTAAAAACAACTTAGCATTAATTTCTGTTCTTTATATATGATCATGTACACAATTATTGATGTTTTCTGGGATTCACATTAGCATGACAATGTAATAATTTTTGAATTTTTTTTTTAATAACTACTGTATCATCATTTAGGAGGAATTTGAAATTTTATAGGCCACATTTTAGTTCATAGTTTCACGCCTTTCAGTTTTATTTTGCTAGCTGGAAAGCAAAATCTCATGGTGATCAGAACTGGATTCACATTGGATCAAAGTACTGGTTTAACAGGCTTAAACCAAAAAGTCTCCAGGAAAAAAAAAAACCCACAAATTGTTAATGCATAAATTATACACATTTTCATTGAAATCAGAGCATAAAGTTTTGTGGTTTGGTTTTTTTTTTTTTTTCCTAGCAATATATTACCTAACATAAAGTTGCTTGCAAATATGTTAGAAAAATGTGATCCAATTTGAGTAATAAGGGATATTTTTCATCTAAGGCTATTGTACTAGTCCAATATGAAATTGTATCACAACCTGGGCTTCTAATAATAGCCAATATGCTCATTTAGTCATAACTTGGAAGAAAAGAAGCAGTTAGTGCTTCAGAGCTGCTGTGCTATATGGTTCTATGAGAATTTGTCATTCGAATCCTACTGACACTGGTAGGATTTGCAAAGTTGGGATTTGGAACGCAAGAATGTTTGACAGTACTTTTTATTTATCTCAAAATCCAAACAAGTCTTACTGGCTCTTTCTAAAGCATTGTAGAACATTACATAAAGAAGGAGGCACACAGCAATTATGCTAATTCCCTTCTTACTTCAAACATCTTTCTGAATTATTTCTTAGAGAACATGATCTTGCAGCAAAGGAAAGTGACATTGTTTTTTTTATTCTCAGAAACGTCAAGATGCCCTTTGAGAAAAATTAAACAATGAATGAAAAAAAAATTACTACCATTATTTGTGTCTCTAACCTGTAAATAGGAGGACTTTTTGGTCTAAATGTCATGACTGACCTTCAATAAGAAAATGTTGTGTCTTACATGACAATGATTTCTTTTATTCTGACAATAGAAAGGGTTATATAAGAACGCAATTTCCAGGCTTCAGATTAATAAAAAGAAACATTTTTTTTTTTACCCAGTAGCAATTTAAAATATAAGAAAAATAGAAATATGCATTTACAGTGTGGATGTCTGAAACCCAGAGCTGGGTAAATTTTGGAAGTACAAAGGCAGGTTTGAGTTGAATATCCTCAGTGTGTACATTAGCTTTGATTCACACTGGTAAGAAATTAATATTGATTTCTTAGTGAAATTATATAAATTTATTATATACTGAAACTTGATCTTATTACCTCACAAGGCTCATAGAATAAAGTGGAAATAGCAGTTATAAAACAATGATAACAATTTGTGGCCTATTTTGTGATACAAATATAATCTCTTTTACCAAGCACAAGTAGGATTTTCAGGGATTATATTTGTCAGTTCCTTTGCAATATTCAGGTCAGCCTGTTTAGTTCACAGCTTACACACAGATCTTGTTGGCCTTCAACAAAGATAGAAATTGCATCAGCAATTTATGCCAGCTATTCCACGTGCAAAATATGAGTTACAGAATAGCCTTTTCATCTACAGTTGTCTTCTAATTGTTTCCCAGTTCCAACATTTTCCTCTAAGCATGTGACAAAAATTGCTTTTTGTGCTATGTACCTGTTTCCACTTCTCTAGTAAGCATATCTTATTCACAGTAACTTGGATTTAAATGGGAGTCTCTATTATCTATTATCTATTATCTCTTTATCTATTCCATCATATATAGGCAATAAAGAGTACATCAATCCAATCATGGCAACAATTAAAATGGACCATCTTACATAGCACTTAGAGTATTTCCACAAGAATTCCTGTAACAGGACTATTACTCTTCCATGATTGTCATCTCTAATGATTTTATTATAGTTTTTGTGGCTATTAAATGTTATTCTTGGAAATTTTCAGATCTTGGAAATATATCATTATATACAAATTTCAGCTTTCTTTTATAAAGCCAAGCCTTAAGGATTACAAATTCACAAGGTCTAATTTTCTTTGATATTATTTTTAAAATATTGAATCTCTGAAATATCTCATGATTTTTAGCAATGGGATGTTAAATTCACCTTCTTTCCCAGTATGTCTCCCAGTGCTGGAAACTAACAGCACATGTATGATTTTGCTTGCTTTTTTAGGATGATTGTCATCCTGTGTGATATAGATGCTCTTCAGGCAGAGATTTGAGAAACAAAGAGGGAATGTAGCTTAAATGACCATGGAAATGTCTCTTGCTCACTAATATACATAGGTCCTAGTACATTTGTGCCTCATTTGTGTGTTATATGTTCCTTATGCAACTGCTTCATTCTTGCTGCACGATGATATAAATTCATATTATGGATGACTTACAACTTTTTTCTACTAATTTTTGAGCAGCACTGCTTAATATCTCCACCTGAAGAATGAAACCAACAGCCTGGTCCATGTAGGTGTAGTCTCACAATCAGTCCTCTTCTTCAACGCTGACCTTTTGCCCTATCCCAGTGTTTTAGATAGCTTGACGCATATTAGATACCTTGAGTCCCATTTATCGCCCTTTACGATGTCTACCCAAGGTTTTGACTGGTTTTCCTTTATATTAATTTTGATACTTCGTATTGTTAAATCAATCATGATAGAAATGAGAGACAAACCACTATATTTTTACATGTCTTTCAGTCACAAAACTATTTTTCAGGTTGGATCTTGTCAATAGAATCAGGCAATTAATTTACTAACTCTTCCCCATCTTTGATCTTTAGAACTTTACTATCTGAAGTTGTATATTTTTCAGACATTCAATATATATGATACAAAATGTGAACGCTATTTGTGCTTTAGTTGCATAAACCAGAAAACTCAGGACAAAAGAGTTGAAAAAGTGACTCTTTGCCACACCTTCATAAATAAACCACAAAATGGAGATCCACTGAAGAAATACATATAAATTTCCCAGGCTTCTGGACTTGTTTTAAAATCATGTTAGAAGTAGGGAAAATACTTTTTTACATCACTGTAAATAACTAGAGTGATAAGAGTTTCAGTAGAACGCAGAGTTAAGCAGGAAAACTAAAACAAATATTAAGCATTATTGTTTTATATCATGATCATTTTAACTTCCCTGTTAACGTTGAATGCAGACAGTTCTGTCATTTCTCAGCAGTTTTCTAGGGGTTATGGATAAAATTTATTGGGATAGGTTGCTATAAAACAACTGTTTAATTTGGGATAAAAAGTAATGTATTTTCGCCTGAAACTGGAGTTTGCAATACCTTACATTGCACTTATGAAACATGTTATTGAGTCCTTTTGAATGGTACTATTATTTCTTGCAAATGCATAGAACTATCAATTTTTGTCAAACACTAAAATTGGAAAGGTTTTTTTATTATTTCTTATTAGTAAAAGAGTGAACATTCTTATCCTGATTCTAAGTAACAGACAGCTAATTCTAACAACACATTTGAACCTCTCATTATAACAATCTTTATATAAATTTCTTTCTTTTGAGGGTAGTTTGTCCAAACAGTGAGAAATATTTTTCCTGAACATGAATCTGGTCTTCTGTGAAACAAATGTATTCACTGAAACAGAATGGTATAGTAACTTAAATTGTACTTCAGAAATACATGATACCTGTAGAATTGAGTTTAGTTGGGACTTCAAGTCCCATGAGATATGAGTAGAAAATACTCCTTGTTTCTAACTGTATAAGAACTATGGAGAATCAAATGATATCATCACTGAACATGTTGAAACAAGCAAGCAAGAAATGCATTTTTACCTCAATAGATACACAGTGGAAACTGCCAAGCAGTATTCTGGATGTGAAAAGTGCAAATCAGTTCAAAAAGCAATAAAACAAACTCACAGAAGAGAAATGCATCAGGACTTCAGTAAACAAAATATCTGTGGTTCGAGAAATCTCTAGACAGTCTGCTGAAAGCCAAGAGGACAGAGCAGGAAAAATATAGAATAACCTTGTATATTAAAGTCTTGCATCTTTCTCGCAGGCTTCCTATTGTTAAGCACAGACCATTCAGCAAACAGACCCTCGGTGTGGTCCAGTATGTTCTTCCTGTTTTCTTGTATATTATGCAACCCTAATGACCCAGTGAGTCTCCTCATTTGATCTATATGTGCAGACTTATTCACACGTGTATTTCATTCCCACAGGGGAGGTACTGAGTGGACCCTTAAGTCATACCAATAAGATAAATTATTCCGAAGTTAGTGAAGCTTAGAATAGACTCCAAAGGAACAGCACAGCCGTGAGGAAAGCTATTCTTAAAAGAAAACCTAACTTTTCTCTTGCTATCATCCACAGCGAGGATCTTAAGCCTTCTGTTATTGTAGGCACCAGAAACACAATTTATAAATTATCAGTGTGACTGGTGGACTCAGACTTGAGCCCTGTACTAAAAAGATGCTCTGATCAAGACTGAAGTTGTAAAGATTTGTACACTGGAGGCACTATTTAGATTGTCTGCTTTACATGTTGGCACACCTTCTGACACCACGTCATCTAGCTATTGAGACCTGGTGTCAAAGACTGTGTTATTGTTTTTCTCAACATTGCTGCACTGGTATGGGTAGAAATCAAAGCACAGACTGAGCGACAACTGAGCCACAAGTTAGAAGTCCCTGTTTTCTTACAAACTTGCTAATTCCAAGGTTAGAAGTTCCTGTTTTCTTCTGAAAACTGCACCCGAAGCCCCTGCGCATGAACCCAGGCCCAGGGCTTAGAAGACCGAGGGATCCAGAGATGCCTGAAGACCTTCCAGAGATGGTACTGGTCATGTGTACCACCACCAGGTGGTAGGCGTGGTCATGCAAAGCATCTCCTGGAATATGCTGAATAGTTCTTTGAAGAAGGATGAATATTCAACAGGATGACCCAATAAAAGAGCAGGAAGAACCAACACCGACAGAATGTTCCCCCACTGGACTTGGATATGAATTAGACTGATGGGACGCCGCAGAGCCATGGTGGTAGCTATTGCAACTGACCATTATCTTCCTTTCTTTCCTTTCTCTTACTCTTTGCTTTGTGAACTTATTATTGGGCAAATAAAGTCACTTGGTGCTTGAATCCATTTTGAATCTTAATTCTGGTCCCAAGAATACAATCAAAACCTCACTCTGGTCTATGACTGGTGCGTAAGAGACCTTTTCCCATAAATAAGACAGTCTGCCAGGGTATTCTGATGCACTACACTGCAGCAAGCTATTTGTGTCTTTCTGAGTCTACATGTTCCATTATCTCCTGTGCATGTGCCAAACAAAATTTCATCTCCATTTTCTGCCGCAATATTACAATGAATTTTGGGGTCTGGAATTGACATTTCATAAGTTTGTTTGTAATATTAATTAGGTTAGTCTATATTTTACAATAATAATTTTTCTTTTCTTTCTAGAAATTCCATCATCCAGTGTTATTATCTGCTTAAGCCTACTGCTGAAAATTCAGTATCTTAAGATGAGGTTAATATTTATTTTACCTTAGTTAATATAGCATTTCAGCCTTAATATTTAAGTAGTTGAATATAGTTTTTATCTGAATGTGAATGATCATTTGCAAAATCACAGGTAATAATTAACTGGAGATACCTACTGTTCTTGGAAACTCAAAGCAAAGATCAGAAAATATGACACATCAATCAAAGTAGGATAAAAGACTTGAATGCTTTGTCTTGGGAGATCTTTCAAAATAAAGAGTGTTATTATTTTGGACATGTGTTTAGAATATTTCCTGTAGACAAGTGTCTGGCTAGTATAGAAGATTTAACTTTCTTCATAGCAGTCCATATAGTGCTTTGCATTTGTGGCTAAACCAGTGTAGATAACCGTGTTCTGGCTATTGCTGAACAGAGAGTACCAAGGCTTACTCTCTTTCTCACTATACCTGTTTCCATCTTCACAATGAGTAGGCTGGGGGTGGGCAAGGGATACAACCAGGACAGCTGACCCGACCTAACCAAAGAGTTATCCCATACTGTATAATGTATGCTCAGCAGTAAAAGATCAGGGGAAGGGATGCATGTGCATATCCTGGTTATGGTGTTTGCCTTCTCAAGCAACTACTAGTTGTGCTGAAGCCTTGTTTCCCAGGAAGTGTCTGGAAATCTGTCTGCTGATAGGAAATAACAAATTAATGCTTTATTTTTCATTGCTTGCACACATAGCTTTTACTTTCCCTATTAATCTGTCTTCATTTCCAACCAGTGAGTCTTCTTGCCTTCTTTCTACCTTATCCCCATCCTTTGGGAGAAGGGAGTGAACAAGAGGCTGGGAGAGAGTTTGGCTGTTAGCAAGGCAAACCCGATACAACATGACTCAGTTTTATTTCCATCAGTTAAGTGATAACTGTGCTCTTATTTATCTTGCACACAAATAGTGATCAGATGAGAATTTTTGTCATTCTTATCAATGTGCATCTTATCCAATACTTCATAACCCTATTTTAATTACACTAATTATGTAAATCTTTGCCTTCTGATGTTACTTTAGCTGCTGCTCTATGCAGCGTGAACAACAGAAGAAATGCCTTTGATCTACACCTTTCCATGTCTGTACATAAATTATCTTTAGCTTGGGAAAACACACTCTGAAACCCCTTAAATAGCTAGAATTTACTGAAAAATGTAATGGAAACAATATACCATGGGAAATTTTCAATAGGTTTTAATAATTATTTTTAAAATCATATGCTTTTTACCCACCCACTTTTTTTCTGTTTTCACAGAATCATTGGAGTTGGAAGGGACTTCTAGGGATCATCTAGTCCAACCCCCCCACCAAAACAGGTTTGCCTAGATCACATTACACAGGAATGTGTCCAGGTGGGTTTTGAGTATCTTCAGAGAAGGAGACTCCACAACTTCCCTCGGGAGCCTGTTCCAGTGTTTCATCAACCTCACTGTAAAGTTTTCCTTCACATTTAGATGGAATGTCCTGTGTTCCAGCTTGTACCCATTGCCCTTTTTCACTGGGCACCACTGAAAAGAGTCTGGCTCCATCCTTCCTGCACGCACCCTCTAGATATTTACAGACATTGATAAGGTCTCCTCTCAGTCTTCTCCAGGCTCTCAACCCAGCTCTCTCAGCTTTTCCTCATAAGAGAGATGCTCAAGTCCCCCAGTCATCTTCATTGCCATATGCTGGACTCTCCAGTAGTTCCCCATCTCTCTTGATCTGGGGAGCCCAGAACTGGACACAGTATTCCAGATGTGACCTCACCAGGGCAGAATAGAGGGGAAGGATGACTTCCCTTGTTCTACTGTCCACACTCTTCTTAATGCATCCCAAGATACCATTTGCCTTCTTGGCCACAAGGGCACATTTCTGTCCCATGGTTAACTTATTGTCTACCAGGACTCCAAGATCCTTCTCTTCATGGCTGCTTTCCAGCAGTTCTACCCCTAACCTATATTGATGCATGGGGTTGCTCTTCCCCAGGTTCAGGACCCTACCTTTACACCTGTTGAACTCATTAAGTTCTGTTCTGCCCAACTCTTCAGCCTGTCCAGGTGATGCTGGATGGCAGCACAGCCTTCTGGTGTGTCAGCCACTCATCCCAGTTTTGTATCATCAGCAAGACTGCTGAGGATACACTCTGTCCCCTCGCCTAGGTCTCTGATGAATATGTTAAATAAGACTGGACACCCAGTACTGACCCCTGGGGAAAACTGCTGGCTACAGGCCTCCAACTCAACCTTGCACCATTGATTGCAATCTTCTGAGCTCTGTCACCGCTCTTTTTACTTAAATTTTTCTAAACTTCTTCAAATTTGAAATATATCGTAGTTCTTATATTTACTTATAATCTCTTTAACTCTTCAAGCTATTAATAAACAGGTTCTAAAAAGAACAACTGAGTATCATCAAGGTTATCAGATGCTTTATTTCTCCTGCATAAACAGAATTAGATCTCAAGGAGTATTCCAGTCTCTTTTTCTGATGACTGTTAAAAAAACAAATGAAAACAAAAATGTTATAAAAGCAGTCAGTGAAAACTAAACCAGTCTGTTTGGTGCTTATCTGGGGTGGGGGTGGGGAGGAGACAAAAAAAAGACATCCAGAAAAAAAGAAACCCTTTGTGACGTCAGAGATGGAGTTCAATGTAGATTACAACATAGATTACTACACCTGTCCCTGTAATGTAGATGTTGCTTTTTTTGTAGAGGTTTAGTTTAATAAGAGACTGACTGTGCCCTAGGATTGTCCCTGCCTCTTCCTCACTGCTAAGGGGAGCTTATATGTAAATATGTGCACTGGTGAGAAGAAGCCGGCTGCATACGCTTTTGTATAAATATATTACTTTTACAAATATGTCAGAATCTCATTGTTTTAATGGTGAGAAAATGTTATCTCTAAATTTATTTATCACTTGTTTATATTCATTATTTCTAAGATGATATTCTTCCTGGGCAGCATCTGGTGAAGAATTCTGATAATGTATTAAGAATGTCTTGGCTGTATCATTTGAGAATGTCATATTTGCTGGTGGTATTTTTTTCCTCTAACATAGCATCAAAATCAAATTGAATCTATTTCAGGGTTCTAGGATGTCATTTTAATTTTTTTTTGTCTCTTCCAAAGTAAGTTGGGCCAAAGCAGATACTGCTTTACCAATGTAATTCCTTAGGTGTAGATTCTCTTTAGTCATTTGAAAAACCTGTGTAACTTTGGTTGCTAACTGTAGGTCATGATTTAATTCACTGTGTTAGAATGTAAAAGTAAAAGTAAAAAGAAAAATTGATTTTCTCCTCCTTCAGTCAAGCAAGGGAATTTAAGTAGAGATTGAACTGAAATAAGATTTCAAATGTCACTAGGAACTTACCTATGCAACGAGACATTTTATTTACTTTAAAACATTCTAAAAGAAATATTACTGTTTCTGTGTGTCTCATATGATGTGAATTAAACTTTTGGTCTAATTTGACCTCAAAACTTTCTGCTTATTGATATATGTGGATTAGAGATAGAGATATTGATTCCAAAACACTTCTTGGTGACACTTCTTCTTCAGAACCTCCAATATTTATACTGAAGTTTTCTATTCTGAGTTTCTGAATTATTTCAAAATAAAAGGAACATGAGTTAAGAGGTTCTCACAATGATATTGAAGAGATAATATTGCAGGGCCATACTAAAAACACTAGTAAGAAATGCAATATTGTGACAGCTTGACAGAGAGGCATGGTTTTCATGTTTGTCAGCTGACACTGTGGCTCTACCTTCCAGAGTTTCTATGAAAGTGGATCATTGCTAAATCATGCATAAAACTTCCCCTGAAACTGCACTTTAGTAGAAGCTTCAGAGAGTTTCATGGTTCATTTTTTGAAGGTGAATGCCAGGTGCATGCCGTAAGCCTGTGATGCAGCTCAGTCGGATTTTGAGTGCAATTGTTTCCAGGGTGTCAACAGGTCATTGGAGATGAAGTCTGAGAACATGCAGTCTGAGTACAGGCAGTCTGGGGTGGAAAAAAACAGTCAGTCCTTTGTTCAGAAGAAGAAAAGGTGCAAAGCAAAACCAGGAGAATGGGAAAATAAGACAGTAGGAAGGGAAGGAACTGGGAGAAGAAAGGTTGAAACAGAAGGCTATAGAGACAAAGCAAGATCACTAGAACCTGACAAAAGCAACAATTTTATCAGGCCTGGATTACTGCAGACATACTCAATCCCTTTTTCTCCTGACAACAGTTATCTGGGAAATCTCCCAGTGCTGTGTTACTGCCCCATGTAGGGGTGCTTAATGACACCAGGCCTGACTGTGGTAGGTCCTCTTGCAGCCTTCTGAATAGTGGTACTGAAGGATTTGACTCTGAAAAAATCACAGCTTGGTTCCAAAGAAAAAGATTTCTTCTATTTTTTTCTGCCTCAGCAACAGTGGTGGGGTTTTTTTCATGTTTTTAAAAGCTAATTATAATTGATACATGAGAAGTGTTGAGATTGCAAGGTCAATTACTCAGAAGTTAGAAAAATGTCAGAATTAAGGTTGCCTATACAGCCTTAATTAGTCTGTCTTAGATGTAAGTATTACCATCTATAATTACATTAACGCATGCAATTTTTTCATAGCATTCTTTCCTCATCCAGTTCACAGACTGCAAATCAGGTTTTATAATGAAAGAGATTGTTGACTGTAGGATACCAGTGTAATTCTTTTCAGAAAATAAAGATACACAGCTAAAGAAGCAGGAGCTGAAAGAATGAAGATTTAATAATTGTTTTACTTGTTCCTTCCCAAAGAAACTGGATTTTATCAGAGTTCCGTTGTGATACTGGGCAAGTCATACTTGTGTCAGTGTGGGCTTTTCACCTCTTCTGTGTCCAGTTGCTCTAATGTGCAACTGGCAATTAACAAATACAATGTCATCATGTACAGGCTGTTATCATAATGCATAACTGTACGGTGTAAAACTGATGTTACATTTGAGACTTAATTCTGGTATTTCCTAACTTTTGACTACTACTCTGCAATATTTTAATTTAGTACTTCTTTTTGATTGCTTTGTTTGTGTCTTTCTTAGATGTAAGTAAACAGTTTTTTGGGTGGTGTCCTGCATCCTATTCCTCATCCTCGGGGCATTCCTACTGAGAAATATGGCTGAAGATATGCTGAGATGCTCCACATAGTATCACTTTCCGAGGTGATAGTTGCATTACAAAGATGTTGTTTCTCATGAGCTCCTATAACATCAACCACTGGCAAATGCTTACCTTGGATATCCAGAACTGTCAGGAGAAAATCGATGTGAATATGATCAGGGTGAAGGTTTCTTCTATAGCTCTCATTCTGAGTGCCTAAGTAAGGGAGGAGGAAACAGCAACCTGCTTGGTCTTCTGGTTCAGGTCTTTTTTGTCTAGAAGGTCAGTGAATTACTTGCAACTGTCAAATGAACAGTATTAACAGAAGATTCAGAATCTGGGGTTAGAATAAAAAGCATCAGTAGTCATATCATAGTCTCTGGCCCTGACAATAAATAATAACTGTCTCTTTTACACTGTTTTTTATCAATGGATATCGGGATGCTTTACACTAAAAGTTTTTTTGACCATATTTTCTCTAATGCTTTGTCCAGTCTAGCTTTAAATGTTAGTGTTCAAAAAAAATGCTACATTTCCAGTATACTTGCAAAGCCCAGAGGCAGAGAGAAAATGAGGAAGCTTTTATCCACATGTCACATAAAACTTAATGATGAAACCATCAGAGGATAAGGATCAAGGCACACTGCATGTAGTTTCCCTTTGGTAATCACTCTTGCCATTTTAGTTCCACAGTCACCTGGAAACTTAGCTTAAATAAATAATAAAAAGAAAAATCCAGAGTTTAGAGTAGCCTTTCTATGTACAAAAAAATTGATTTCTGAAATTAATTTTAAAAAATGAAGTTAATTTTCAAAATTACATGATTGAAGCTGTTTATACTATTATTATGTGGACTATGGTAATCACAATCATGCAAAGAAAATCAAAGATTGGTCTCAGCAATAAGAAGTACATCAGGCCACTTTGGTTACCAGCATATCACTTTCTCTTGCCATCATGATGCATTGTGGTGTTTTGACCAGTGACATTCAGCTGCTTTTGACTTCTGTATAACTAATGGTCAAGTTGGCTTTTAGAGCTTCTGGATGTAGGAGTAGCTTTTGTGTGTGAGGATTTTGTTTATACTTACTGTAACTGCTAACCTAAAAGCTTGGTGGATTCCTCTAACTGTTTTTCATAATAATCAAAAGCCTAAAACTTTGACTAACTGCTTGGGTCAAAGAGGAAAAATGCCAGGTGCCCACCAAAGCCTCTTTATCACTACCTATCCTCAGCTGAACAGGGGAGGTAAAATATATCAAAAGGCTCATAGGTCAAAATACAGGTAGGCAGAAATCACTCAGCAATTACCATCATGGCAAACCAGACTCAATTTGGGAAAAAAATAGCAGAAAGGAACTGTTTTGAAAGAAATTAAATGTTGTGGGGTTTTGTCACTGCTTTTTTTTTTTTTTTACATTTAAAAACTATTAATATGTGCTTTGCAATGTTTTTAAGTGAATTGTCATTAATTTCAATTCTAGTTTTTAAAAATATTTTCCCATAATTTTTATGTC
>JAAGNO010021370.1:11182-28688 GCA_033439905.1 Ceryle rudis | reverse complement strand
GTCAAAATCTTAAATCATTAAAATATATATATATTTTCAGGATAAAATATTTCCACTTCTCTCATACTGTACTAATATAATTGTGTTAAAACACTTCAGATTAAATTTACATTTCTGTTTAAAAGAAAGTTTTTACTCTTAATGAGATAAAGCAAGATTTTCCACACAGGTTTATTAAGCATGAATTTTGCCCTAGGCAAAAATCAGACATGATCTACTTGCTTACCAAACTTAAATCAGATTTATAACTGATGAAATATGCTTTTCAAATCTATATTTTAAAATATATATTTATTTTTTGTTATGCCACAACAGTGCCACTGCAAGCACCCCTGTTATCTAGAGATGGGCTGTATTAGTCATATTTTTGCATAAATTGCCTTAAGCTATCCTTAGAGTATCAGAACTCATGTACTATATAAAACAGCTATATCTTATGAAATATTAAAGCACAGCATGATACCAACATAGTACAGTCAATTAAAAGAACAGCATTATCAAATAAAATTCAACAGCCTGCATCTTTTAAGAAAGATGAAAAGTGTTTATACCTGCATCAGTTACTAGCTATGTTTTTGTACTTCTACTGACAGATTTTGCCTCATTTTTCAGAAGCTTCTATCTTTTCTACTTCTTGAAAAGACATCAAAAACCAAACCAGAAAAGGCAAAGGAGCAGAAAATAGCTTGTATCCAACTGATTTCTGCTTAGTTCACTCTGGCTGGAAGGAAGTTCCTCACTGATTCTTAATTTGAATGGGGATTTGAGACTTGGATCTCCCTTGAGTTGTTTTACCCACTATGCTTAGAAAAATCCCTCTCTTATTTTTATATATCCATATAGTTTAAAAAAATATTAGGACAACATTATAGCTTGGGTATTATACCCAGGTGGGAAGTCCATGCTTCAATGACTATGTAGGGAATTATATAGTTACATACAAGTTTGATAGAGAAGACTGTAAGTTTATTATTGACCTGAACAAAATGCATGCAACTCAGTGCATGTAGTGCTTACTCAGAAGCCATCAGGAACTTGAACCTGTGTCTTCTGATACACAGGTGAATGTATTGACCTATCTATCATCTATCATGGAAACAGCAGTACTTAAAAATCCCCTGTTTGATTTTCAGTGTGCTGTGAGTAGATCTTACAGAGATGCTACTGACAAAGCAAGAGTTTTAATTGTCATATAAAATTAGTTTGATAAGGCTTGGTTAATGTTTGTTAATCTCACTAGTCTCACCTCTGACCAGTCACTTTGAGTTTATTGAAAAAAGTCACAGATTTAATTCAGTAGAAATAAGGATCTGAGTTAACATTCTTTGTCACTAAAATTAAAGTGTCTATTTTTCAGTAGGGATTCAGCTTATCTTCTTTCCTTTTCACATGGCCTAGCAGAAGCAGGTGGTCTGGCATTAATAGAAACTGCCCTGGGGAAAACCAAAGAATCACTCCTTTAAAAACACTTCATTTTGTCTACTTTACATATTAATTCTCCAAGATATTCTTACACACATTGAGATAAATATATTAGGGTGTCTAATTCTTATTACCTACACAAATAACTTTTTTTTTCTTAATGTCAAACTTACATTAGCAATTATTAGCATATTACCATAATTATATTATTGTAATTTAAACTTGAAGATAATTTATTGCCTAAAATTAATTTTATCAAACAAATGTTGGAACTTGTTACAAATACCACGCCTCTGTTGTCCTTTCTAACCAACAAAATTACTTTCTATTACGGGTTACTTTCTGAGTATCAGGACAGCTTCCTGTAATGCCATACCCATTATTCAGTTTTCTTATATGAAAGAAGTTGACATTTTCTTCTGCTGGGTCAACAGCAGCCCCATTGAGATCAACAGGTGCAAGAGTTCTGACCTGTTGGCGAACAAGAATGCCTATTGGGAAGATATATAATAAAGCTGAACAAGAAAGTGAAAAAGTCATGGTAAACAGAAGAGACCCCCACTTTGTAAGAAAGACAGAAATGAAATCTTTCAAATTATATGATTATCTCAGTCCGTGGAAGGATGTTAAGTCAGTTCCTCTTAGAGTTCAGTTCCAAAGGCATGAAGGCAGCAGGCATCAGGAATAGTTAAAATGGATTTACCAAGGGTTAATCATTCTTGTCCAATGTGAAAGGCTACAATGAAATAGCTAGCTATGTTTACAGGGAAGAGTGGTGTAATATATATTTATTTAAAGTATACATATGATTGAATTTTTTAAAGCTTTGAACAGGTTCTCCCACCATATTCTTATTTAGAAGCTGAGGAAGTATTGGCTAGATCAACAAGCTGGTATGTAGATTGAAGATTTTCTGTCCCCCTGTATACACTTCCAGTCTGGCTTGCATCCAGTGATAAATACTTCAATTAACAACTCCAGGGACTAATATTTGACAGAAACCTCAAAAAGTTCAACAGGCAGCAATGCCAGGTTCTGCAGTAGTACTGTAGTAATTCTGTGGTATAAGGTAGGAAGCTACTGGCTGACTAATAGCCTTCCTGAAAAACATCTGGGGATTATGGAGATTCAACACCACACCAGGTATGAACCAGCAGTGAATTTCCATTGCAAATAGCAAAATAGCCCTAATATATTGGAATGTATTAGAAGAAACATGACCACCATACTGAGAGAAAGTTACGATTCCCCAGTAGCTGGCACTGCTATGGTCACATATGGTCTGCCGCACCCCCTATTGGGTCCTTTTATTCAAGACAGATGTGGAAAACTTGGTAGAGCTCTGAGAGAGTTGGAACTGTCAGAAGCCTTGAGCATGTGAGAAATGAGGACAGAATGAAGAAGCTGAGCTTCATTAATCTGGTGTAAAGGTGATTAAGAAGTGATGTAAGAGATTCCTGAAACTACTTGAATAGCAGTTACAAAGATGATAGGACCAAATTGATTTTGGTAGTAGTGAACAATAAAGGAAGGGACAAAGGTCACAAAATTTGTCTTAGTGGTTCATGTTGGACATTCTGAAAAACAAAATTAGTAGGGGAGCAGTGCAATGCCGAACAGGGTTACTCAAAGAGCTGGTAAAATCTCCAGTGTTGGAGCTATTCAATATTTACCTTGAGAAAGCTGTAATTGATTGAACCTAGCACTGTTGGGAGCCTAGCTCTGAAATGGAGAATGGACCAGATGATACTCCAAAGGTATCTTGTATCCAACATTTCTGTGAGTCTATTTTAGACATCTACAACAGAATGATGTGAATGTTACTCTAAGCATTACTGACTGCCATGATTTATACTATTATGGAATGTATGGATTAATTCAGTCATAGCTGGTGAATCCTATCCTTAAAGACTTCAGGGCTGAGATTCATCTTTCTAAATGTAACTTTCTATATTTTGAGCTAGTCACCCTCTGCTCACCTTTTTATCATTTGTAAAGTACAATTCATCTCATCACAGATTAGTCAATCAAAATTGGTCAAGTTAATTGCATGATAAATATCACTATAAATGACTATAAAGGAGTCAGTTTTAACTGAGGTATAGATGTCTACCTGTAGATGTTCTCAATTGTTCTTATGAATCCTACTATGAATATTTAACTCATTCCGTTAAGAAAGAAATTGCTTATGTTGAATCCATCTCCATGTTGTATATTAGTGGTGAAAGTACTGGTTGCTTAATAACTCCCTAAAGTTAAGTGTTCATGTATTTAAAACAAACAAGAAGTATCACTGTGTATGTATTTTACTTTTATTAGTAAAAAGATTAATGACCATTAGATAGTGAGATGATATTCTAAACACTTAGGTAAATTTCTACAATTACGATTAAACTTAGATTTGAAAAGGGCATTTATACTTTCAACAAGAAAACAAAGTGATAGCCTGTGAAATACACAATTTTAGAAAGGCAGCATTTCTTCAGTGCAAGGATAACAAACTGCATCTAGTTTGGCTTGCTGCACTGAACTTTGGTTTCCTGTAGGATGCCAGTTTACTGAAATGAGAAAGAAAAAAAAAAAAAAAAGATACACAGTTCAAAGTAAAATGAACAAGTTAAAAAAAAAAAAAAAATCCAGACAATAAAGACATCTTTTCACATTTCTTTTGGACTTGTAATATTCAATTATTTGCTTGTCTCTTTTCATCAGTAACTGTAGAATTTTGTGAACTCAGAATGCAAACATAATCTAGTACGTTAAATTCTCATGCATATTTTCAATTAGTTTTATATGAAATTTTATTCTGTTTAAAAAAGTAACAGAAAAGGAGAAACACATGGTCTGAATTAATGGTAGTCCAGTCACCAGGTGTTTCCAGTTTAAATGTTTGTCAAGGTCATAAATCAGGTTCATCAGATTTTGGCCTACTGAAGCAGGTTGCCACTGGCTGATATTTTTTTACCTCATCTGTGCAGTGAAGATGTTGTCGATTACATACGACTGGAAATTTTAACAGTAAATTCTAGGATATCTGAGAAAAATTCTTCTGTCTTTTTAAAGTTCTATTTAGGTGTTCAGCTATAACTGAAGAGATAATGTGGCAGCACAATCATTAGGATACATATTTCCAGTGAAAATATTCCACTGTAATCAAGTTATAATACAGTAGCTTTTAATTAGGATGTTTTGCATGAAATGTTTGTTTTGCACAGTTAACTAATATAAATAAGATGTTATTGCACAAACTATGGAAATCAGAGTATTAATTCAACAATTGCATTAAAAACAATATTGTGAAGGACACATTATGAAAAGCAGAATAAGCAAATGAAAACCTCAAAAGAAATATGTCTTCTTTTTTCTTCATGTTAAAAAAATATTTCTGAAAATTTTTCTGTTGTCCATCTCCAGTGTAGCTTGTAATTGATATAATGAAAGAAATCCCCTGAGCTCTAGGTCAGATATTAAATCACAGGCCAGAATAATTTTAAGCCTCTGAACATGCTCTCCATGGAGATCCCAGCTCCATAGTAGAGCTACATCAAAGTGGTCATTGTCATGTCTGTATTCTACATTTTTTGATTTCATTTCCAGTAAAAGGAACTGTTGTGGTTTAAGGGTGAACAGACTGAATGGGGAGGGACAGGTGGTAACCCTGGGACTCTGAGGAGTCAGAGGGCAGCTTTTATTCCCTCTCCTTCCCTGTCATGCTCCATATAACAAGGAGATAGGGAGCTGGGGGGGCTCTTCCTGCAAGGTCATCTCAGCAGGGCCTGGCCTGGCTCTGCCTGCGCCACGCAATCCATTGCCAACCCAGAGAAGCTTTTGTGTATGGTTCTATATCCTTCTGCCCTTAATATTCCTTTTTTAATATTTTTCTCCTGTTATTCATTAAATTAGTTATAGTCTTAACTTCCAACATTGGGCGAGGCATTTTTCTTTTTCCTTATTCCCCTTTTTATCCCTCCCTGTGAGGGAAGGGGGAAGGGGCTAGTTGAAAGAAATCCTGCTCTGTGTTTCATGTGGGCTTGCCCTGAGCCTGAAACAGAGACAGGCACTTTGGATAGCAGAAGTATGCAGGAAACAAGAGTATGCTAACATGGGCTCCAGTCTGGATAGATGGGGATCAGGAACTCTGGGTATCATCATTGACCATATACTTGCAAGGCAGGTAGTAAATTACTGAAAATCTCTTTTTTTTCAGTGGTCAAGAACTCTCTTGTATTATCCTCAAGCTGTGCCTGGATGTGTAAATTGTCTATTCACAGTCATATTTCCATTTGTATTTGAAATGACTTGGTGTCCTTTCATGAGATAAGTACTCATATTCAATAAAAAAAAAATAACTTCTGTATGCAGCATGTCCAGTACAAGAAATTTGCTTTGTTGTATGAATTCCATTCTCACTTTCACATTTGTACTAATGTGGAAACATTCCAGCTAAATCAGTGTTGCAATTTCTGCATTATAGCACTGTAACATATCACTGTTTAGCTTTTTATATCCTTGCAAATCAAATCTTCAGACTTTCCTAAAGACATAAAAAGGGCATTCCAGATTGTGCCTGTGGTTCAGTGTTTTGTCTCCAAAGTATGTGTGTGGAATAGCAGATGCAGAAAACATATATTTACACACACATTATGTATACACATACTTAAATACATTTGCAGAATATTCTTATTCTGGTATTTCTGGCTCCTTGACACTTACGTTGAGAAGGGTTTGTATGTATGCATATATGCATATACACATACCTATACATATTTATGTACTTTATAGTCATGAATACATGGCCTATGCAAGTGTGTACGTGTCTGGATGATACTGAAGATTCTTCAATTTTATTAGCTGAATTTTGTTACCTAATTCTGATTAGGCTTGGAAATGAATTGACTCAGAAGTAAAATGAATACTGATGTATGTGCATAATCCAAATTGTGTAGACTGAAAATTCTTTGTCTTCATATTATTTAATGAACTTTGAAGCATAGACAAATCCAGAGTTTAGCACCTTCCACAAAGTCATAAAGAAATCCTGCAGCAGAGCACAGTGATAATGAAATAATTAACACAAAGTAAGTTATTAAAACTATTTAGGACAATCTTTTCTACATTTTCATTTCCTGTAGGCTCATAAATGATACTTTTATCTGATTAGAAGTGTCAACAGAACACTAAGAATCCATTAGGAGGCACGTGCTGGCAACAGAAAGAAATGGTGTTGCTACTTTGAGCAGAACTATAATAAAGATGTCCAGGCACCTCCTTTAATTTTTAAGATTCACAGGAGCACTGAGATGAATGACAGCATTTACTGACTTCATAGAAAATGGTTTGGGTTGGAAAGGGCCTTGAAAGATCATCTAGTTCCAACCCTCCTGCCATGGGCAAGGACACCTCTCAATACACATCCAGTGACAGAGCACCTACAACTTCCCTGGGCAACCTGTTACTGTGTCTCACCACGTCCCAGTGTCTCAACAAGAACTTGAAGGTGGGCATGGAGGAAAGGCTATCAATTAGTCAAATGTTAGGAGATCAACTCGGATCTCGGATGCAATGGTCAGTTCTGGAATCAGAAATTGAGACATACTTTATATTCTGCTTGGCAACCACTTCCAGTTATAAAGCTAAACTTACTTTATTTCATGTTTAAATCCTATGTCTAACTGTATTTCAGGAGCTGGTATGTACAGATATAGGGACTCTTAAGTACATTTGATTGGATGTATGTAGCTGAAGGATTAGATATCAAAGAAATGGGAAAGAGCAGATGGTCTGCCTAATCCTGTAATAAAACCCTATAACACAGATGAGCATTTGCTATTTTAAGAGGGTCTGTCTGCAGACAGAAAACTATTTTTTTTGGAAAAGGTCATTGCATTTGGTATATTTGAGTAGTGAAGAAGCTCAAAGTTATCAATGCTGCTGTCATGGCAAACTGATTGTCCCTTTAAGACCAACATGAAACTTTCTGTCAGGGATTGGTAGAAAATAAAAATGAGACAAAGCTATACACTGCATTGCCAGAGCTTCTACTAAAGATAATTTTCTATCCATGTAATTACCTAAACATAGCTAGTGTAAATATTGTAGTTGTATTCTAGCTATACATAACTATTTGGAAACATTCTATCAGAGAAAATTACCCTTTTTAATAGTGATGTTGTGTCTTTACATAATTTTTATGTGCCTCTCTCATCTATGTATTAGCTATTTGGAAATGTGCACAAATATTTTATAGTCCTAGGTCAATGGGATCATTTACAACTCACAAAACTTTTCACATCAGATGATCTGTCTCATTTAATTGGAATTATGCATCCATAACTGTTAAATTATATTTCTGATCTAGGTTGGTTTTGTTTTGTTTTAATTTTTTTTTTAACCCTGTGTAGATTAAGAGTAACTGCACTGAAGTAAGCTGTCTCAGTTTATGGTTTATCCTACTGCAGTGAATTTACATCTATTTAACACAGATGCATGTGTGGTAGACATGAACTCCTGTTAGACTTACATGCTGGCAAGCTTCCAGAAAGGGAATTTTTATATATAATGAAGCTATTAACATGGAACATAGTGCTGATGCTATGACATTTTGTAGTGTTTGATGTGTTAGACTGGGATATTTTATCTCAAGATTTATATATCTTGGCCAATTGAAGAAGATCTCTGGTAGGTATTATTTGTTGCTGTACCTTTGTTTTTAAGAAGCAACTGCCAATTCCCAAATGAATAGTGATGGTGCACTTGAAGCTTCTCTGTTGTGGGATGTGAAGGCTTAGAGATGAGTTTATAGAATGTCAAGTTATATTATCTACTATATGGGGATATCACCTGATGGGCAGAAATCAAAGCTTCAAAGTGTCATCCTGATACTCTGGAGACTGAGAGCCACTGACACCTTTTAGTGATATAAATTTGTTTGTAGTGATATAAAAATAGCTTCCATTCTGGATAGAACAAGATTACAGCTTGAAAGGTCATGAAATTTATAATAATTCTTGAATAAAAGATCATAGGCATGAGGTGCAATGCTTTTAAATTTCTTTTGTTTATCCTTTTTTACCAATACATAACTGCACATCAGTGAGTTGGTAGGAGAAGCATTACTCTAGCAATGACTTGGGGCTGGTTTTGCAAAGACAATAGCACTGAACTTCTCTTTAAAGCAACTGAAGCTAAAATGAAGGCATATGAGTTCACACAGGTTTCAGGTGGTGTTTGTGTGGAGACTGAAGGAGTTGAAGGCACTGGTGTCACCCACCTCTTATCCTACACGTCTAGTGGCTTATATGTTAGCTGTATAGTCTTTGCCCATGCATTCAAAAGCAAAGTTCTGCTCACACCAGTGCCTAACCTTGGAAGCACTTCAAGCATGAAAAGGACTGCTGTCAACAGTGACATTTTCCAGGAAAGTGAAATTTGGCATCTGAGCAATCCTGGCTCCTTCTTTGTTTCCTCTGGGGCCCATGATATAGCTGTGTCTCTGTGTTATTCATGCCACACTTACTATACCAAGCCCTTCACACACTGTATGTGACGCTTCCGCCACTGTTAAATCCCTGCTTAGAGACTATCCAAAGAATAAGAGATCCAGTTCTATTCCTTCGTCTCAAGTAATTAGAGCTAATCTCCAGGTTGATATCCTTTTTGTCACTTTTCTTTGAATTTACCTGCTTAGCATGGAATAGAACCAGCACATAATTGCTACTGAAAAAAAATTGACTTAAAAAGCCAGTTGGGTCAGCATGCTGTATTTTATCAGGGTTGTTTTGTAACTTAATTTTTAATTCCAGGCAGTAAATTTCACTAAATAAGCCAAAAAGTCTCTCACTCTCTAAAAGAGCAGTGCTGTTAAATCAGATCAGAAGCTTCTCTTTGATGGTGGCCAGCAGCAGATGTTTAGGGATCAAGTATAAGAACAGGGTAGGCACAGAGTGGTACTTTCCTTGCTTGTGCTCTTTCAGCTTCTGGCTATCTGTGGTTCAGGGACCTCCTGAACTAAAGCCAGAGGCTGTAATCAGACCACCATGTTTAGTAGTCCTTGATGGAGTTTCCCACTATTAGCTTGCCTAATCAGCTTTTGCATCCATTTATATTCTTGGCATCCAAGACATCCTGTAGCCATAGGTTCAACAATCCATTTAAGTATTGAATGACAAAGGTATTTCCTATGAGTACTTCAGAAAATTTTATTCATAATTCCATTTGATGTTCTCTCATTTCCGTGTCATCAAAATCACAATACTATTAACCATTCCATATTATTAATGCTTTTACAGGTCTCTGCTATATGTCAGTCATGTCTTACTGAGCCTGATTCTCAGTTAATTTAATATTTTTTTTAGATGAGCCTCACATGTCTTTCAGCCTTCTAATAACACTGTGTTCCTCTTTATATGAGATGAGCAGAACCCCATTAGGTTTTCAAAATGTGAATGAGCTGGTGGTTTGCATGTATTCATAGAGATAATCATTTTTCGGTTCTATTTCTC
Source organism: Ceryle rudis (assembly GCA_033439905.1). Lineage (NCBI taxonomy): Eukaryota > Metazoa > Chordata > Aves > Coraciiformes > Cerylidae > Ceryle > Ceryle rudis. The sequence goes on along the minus strand of JAAGNO010021370.1, from coordinate 18,765 downwards.
TTCTTTGTTCTCCACTCAACATTTCTTGACACTGTTTTTTACCACAGCTAAATATTAAACTCACACTATCAGGAAATTATTAACAATAATTTTAGGGGTTTTATCCGAAAAGCCTATATGAACTTCAGTGCATACAAATTTTAATGTATAGTTAAATGAAAACACTTTAATGGAAACTAAGAAATAAAGTAATATAGATTGTTGACATAAATTAAACTGAAATAAAATGAACTAAAAGATGCTAAATTTTAATAACTCAGATAATACAAACTGGTTTTATGGAAATCAGTCCTATGGGGTTCTTTATGGAACTCACTATATACAAGGATTTTAGAGGTCCAAGCAAAGATCAACTCCCTTTTAGTACAGGTTTGAACCAAAAATTCAAGCAAAATTTACAGACTAAGACAAGATGAAAGAAATGAAATATTATTGCACAATTTTACAGACAGAATAGAAGCAGAGCGTTTACCAAACCATACAAAAAAACCCCCTATATATTGTTCGAACTACTTTTGAAACTTCTGAACGTCTTAGCCAGCATTACATCCATAAGACCATCCAACCTTGTTTAGAATCCTAGGCAGAACCATGTCTTTCCTATCTGTTTACTTAGATATATTTGTATCTTATTACAGGGATTATCCAAAACTAATGTGCAAACTTTTTTGAGTTTTGCTGACTTCTGAATGATGAAAATTTGTAAATGGTTTTCCCTGATTTGTCTGTTACAGGAATTTCTTCCATGTTGTTTCTCACTGAGGAAACAAGGACAAACTTAGTGGTAGAGAATACAGAAGAGTGGTCCTTCTTCGTGTCCTTCCTAGACTATGCATATTTTCTGGATCACTAATTTGATTTACCGAATCTATTACATTTGCTTCTGGCTCACATGAAAACATGCCACTACTTTAGCAGCACCTATCATGGCATCAATATTCAGAAGATACTTTTTTGCAAGACTCTGGACCAGTGTCACATCCTACTCAATCAAGGTAGGGGGAGAGAAGGGAGTGACACAGGTTTGGTGATTTGCTTGGGTCAGGTCAAGGAAATTTACACCATAGGTCCATGACATAAAAATCTTAAACCCTGAACTATAACAAGTACTAAAACTATATATGATGAACTTAAAAGAAAGTAAAGAGGAGTGAAAGAGGAGAGAGAGGAAATGACAGAGAGTAAAACTGGAGGCAAAGTTCTGGATCATCACCCAAGGTTCCAGTGGCATCTCACCTGGTATGTTCCTTGGGTGTCTTTGGTGGTGGATGCACACCTGCCAGTGTACTCGAGTTCTTTTTTATTCCCTGCTAAGAGGGGTGTTGCTTGGCATACCCCTCAGTTTGCATAGGAAGCATAGAGAGGTTGTGCTAATTTGCATAGGAAGCATAAAGAGGTGGTAACCACCCTTCCTTGAATGTGTGAGAGGGGAAAGGGTGGCGTTAACCCTTTCCACCAATTGAGTCGGTGGTCACAGAGACCCTGTATCTTATTAACTTTTGCCTGGTAGGCAGCACATATGAAAACTTGGAAGAGACAAGGTCACTTATCTTCCAATGTACTTCACTCCCACCTTACCTGGCATATTTTGTCCCCTGTTCTAACCGCAAGGCTGCTTCTTCCATCAGCTTGTTTGGGTCAGAGTGTTCCTCACACAATGTTTGAGACATCATCTCATTCAGATCAGAGGTTGGCAACCAGAAATGAAGACAAATATAAACAGCTAGAATCCAGGAGAAATGTATTTATGACTGGAAGTACCCATTTAAAGAATCTGGAGCCTATTCACTAGCACTGTGAGATATTCTATGGCTTTATAGTATAAATATCAGGATGACTCAGCTGTATAGATTTTCTTCAGGAAAAAAAGAAAACAAAACAACAAAATCACCTATAGTATTCTGTCCCATGACACCAGGGTAGGACACAGGATAGGTTATTTCTGATTCATGGTGCAAGAATACTACTTGCTAAATCACTATTTCCTGCATTGCTGATAGACCTTTGGAGGAGACATTTCTGACCTCGTCGTAATATCTGCAAAGATCACAGACCAGAGCAGGAATTCTGCTGACCTCATTAATCACTTCATGGAGGCTTTGTGGAAGGATTTATCCCATCGAATATTTTGCTTGCTGTGAAATTTAGCCTCCTATTCTCTTTGGTTTTCACTCCTGCCTTTCTTTAGCAATATTGGAAATGTGCCTGTTCTGTGAGCATTTTCTTTCCTTTTCTTGACTGACATACACACTCAGTTTGAAGTGCAGATAGCTCTAAAGGTGATTTTAGGATCAATATAAATAAAACTGACATTTTTCTGATGGGGAGTTCTTTGTCATTTTTCTGGGTAGGCGTAGCACTGGACAGGCTTAGAATACAGTGTGGCATATCATGAATCACACGTTCTATGTTGATATTTTGTATGATTTATTGGATTGCTAAGATTAAGATATAGATGTTCCATGTAATATGTTGCTCACTGTATATATGGATGCAAAATCATGATGTCTAATAAATCCATTCATTATTCACCTTTGTGTTTTAGGTCACATATCATCTTCTACTAATTCATCTCCCTCAGACTTATTCTACTATCAAAAAGGTATGAAAGGACACTGCTTTAGAAGCAGACAGCATTCTAAAACCTCATTGTCTTTATTTTCAAATGTATATAGAATTGTTTGCTGTAAAAAGCACCCCAGTCAAGGTTTATGGTGATAAAAGCTCAGAATATTAATAATTTGTCCTGGCATAAAAGTACAATAGTTTTTAAGGAATGTGATATCTCATAGAAGTCCTACTTGTAGGCAGACAACACTGAATATTATGGCAAGACTTTTTTTAGCATGTTAAAGACAGAAGTAGGTTGAGGGCATTCTGCTTATCCTTGAAACTGGCAGGACAAGATCCAAGTTTAGTCTGAAACTCAAATCTGTGTGACTGCCAGGCTGAAACCAATGAGTGCCATCTCTCAGTGGGGCTGTGCTCAGTGCCATACTGCATTTGGATATGCATTTGTGACTAGTAAAAGGGTGGAGAGCAAGTCTGGGATGGCCTGAATTTCCATGCGAAACATAAATGTTTCGCATGTCAATGGATCAAGTACCAAAGAAAAATGTAGAATAGCAGACAGAGCAAGAGAAATAAAGGATTAATTAGCGGTAATGAGAACAGAACTATGATAAGAGGAAAAAACATTGCTATAAAAATTAGTCTTAAAGCATGATTTCAAGAACAAGGGGAAAGTTGCTTTTTTGCAGTTTTGCAGTTTTGAAGTGCATCTGCAAGTGATATAGAAAATCTGCATTTCCAACAAGCAACTGGGGACTCCAAGGAAGATGTTAGAGACAAAACCAGAACCACTCAATAATCTACCAACAACAAAAAGATAAATGTGGGTGGGTTTATTTTGTAGTTTCTTAACTGTTTGGCAATTCACAGGGTGTTGGTCACTTTAACGTTCCAGAGCTGTCATGTATGCATTTCAGCATACCGAAACCACCAGACTCCCATAGGAGACTGCTAAGATCATTCAGATGCCAGATGGCAAGAAGGAACTAGCAGTTTTATGAGGATTCTCTTTGACAGGCTATAAGTATTTCATTGACATTTATAACTATTTTTTTATTATATATGAAGTGTATCTGAAACTTATTTTGCTTTTACTTAGTAGTATTTCCTGCTCTCATCTCTACCCAGGGATTGCTTCTCTGTTATGCTCAAGTTAAAATAAAAACAAGATGAGTCAGCTGTAAAAAAACCCCTATACAACAGACTCCTTCTCTGCCTGGTAAACCTTCTTGATGTGGCCTAGTACTCTCAGCATAATTGTCTCCTCAAATAACAGACAATTTCTAAAATAAAAAGCATTTCAATTTTCCTGTATACTCAAGTCATGTGAGCAATCACATGTTGATGAAATAAAACATATCTGAGGCATACAATGATGGATATCTAGCACTATCCAACAATCGCTAGAGCACAAGCCTCCAACCCAGGCAGAGGTACAGGTTGTGCATGGACATGAAAAAGTTCTCTGACTAAAGGATTCATTTGGTAAAAGTTAAATAGAAAGTGAATCTAGAATAAGTAGTTACACACAGAAACACATCCATATTTATTCACATCCATATTATGTATTTGCAGAGTTCAACAGGCTAATAAATAGTATGATGAGCTATTCATCGTGAATCGCTGATAGAATTTACTTCTTGTTTTCCTAGTGTAAATTACTAGGAGTCACATCACAGTTTACGTGATTTTTTCATTATTCAAAAAAAATGCACTGAATGTCTTGAACAAGTAATATTTCAGTGTACAGATTTTCGTATTTATGAATATTCATGTATCATTTACTAGTTTTTAGCTTATTCAGAAATTCAGATTTCATCTGTTTTGTTGACACATTTGGATATATTGATGTATCCGTATACCCTGTCTAAAATTGACAGCTCTTACAGTTGGGTATCTGGGGCAGATATTTGCATCAGAACATTAAAAATATTCTGTGCATTATTATTCTGAAAGGACATACATAACATTCTCTGGATACTGTCTTCAGAATATGTCTTTGAATAATTTTTGCTAGATTATTTACAGAAAGTGAATAAAGCAGTCCAAGTAAAAACTGGATGGAAACAATTTCCCATTATATCTCTCCTCCTCTTCTTCCCTGAAAGCAGCCTTATTCAAAGTTATCAAAACATACAGAGTATTGTGGATGGATTGTTTTATGGCCATTATTAACATATGTAGATAAAAAACACAAAATGAACAATCAAACTTCAATTTTAAATTCATTATTTCCCCTTGAAAAGCTGTTCTTTGAACTTTTTTTATTTACCGTTTCTTACTTTAAGATGGTATTTCTACCCATCCACCCTAGTCAATGGCTTCTTTAGGATCCTGTCCTAAAGAACTTTAGGATCCAGTCTTAAATTTGTGTCTCTCAAGGACTCCAGTAGTTACCCTTAATTCAACACTGATCACTCTGTTCTGGTAATAGACCTTACTGATGTGCAGAGAATAAAGACTGAAAAACTGTATGTTTGAGTTTTCATCACACTCAGATTGGGGAAGATGAGGCCTCATAGGCTTTATTTTGGGGCAGAAGGGAACTTATTGAAATTCAACAAAGACCCAGCAGTCCTGGTGGACAAATTTAGCATGAGCCAGCAGTGTGCCCTTGTGGCCAAAAAGGCCAACAGTATCCTGGGGTCCATTAAGAAGAGTGTGACCAGCAGGTTGAAGGAGGTTCTCCTCCCCCTATACTCTGCCCTAGTGATGCTGTGTCTGTAGTACTCTGTCCAGTTCTGGGATCCCCAGTTCAAGAGACACAGTGAACTACTGGAGAAAGTCCAATGGAGAGCTAAAAGGATGATTGGGTGACAGGAACATCTCTCTTACGAGGAAGGGCTGAAAGACCTGGCATTGTTTAGCTTGGAGAAGAGAAGACTGAGGGGGGATCTTCTCAATAGTTATAAATGTCTAAAGAGAGAATGTCAAGAGGATTGTGTCAGTTTCTTTTCAGTGGTGCCCAGGGATGGGACCAGGGAAAATGGGCACAAACGAACACAGGAAGTTCCACATAAACTTAATGAAAAAATTCCTTACTTTGAGGGATGGAGCACTAGAACAGGCTGCACAGAGAGGTTGTGGAGTCTTCTCCTCTGTAGACTTTCAAAACTTGCCTGGACACAGTCCTATGCAACCTGCTCTAGGTGAACCAGCTTTAGTAGAGGGATTGGACTAAGTCACCTCTAGAGGTCCCTTCCAACCCCTACCATTCTGTGATTCTTTGATCATCCAGTTCCAACCCCCTGTGATGAGCAGGGACACCTTCCAGTAGACCAGGTTGCTCAAAGCCCCATCCATCTTAGCCTTGGAACACTTCCAGGAAAGAAGCATCCACAATCTCTCTGGGTACCTCTGAAGCACCATTTCCAGTGCTTCACCACCCTCACAGGGAAGAACTTCTTCCTTACATCTAATCTAAATCTACCTTCTTTCAGTTTAAAGCCATTACCTCTCATCCTATCATCACATGCCTGTGTAATAAGTCCCTTTCCAGCTTTTCTCTAAGCCCCCTTTAGGTACTGCAAGGCTTCTATAAGGTCTTCCCAGAGCTTTCTCTTCTTTAGGCTGAGCAAACCCAACTCTCTCATAGGGAGGTGCTCCACCTCTCTGATCATCTTCATGGCCCTCATCTGGACCCACTTGAGCACATCCATGTCATTCTTACGCGAGGGTCCCCAGAGCTGAGCACAGTACTCCAGGTGAGGTCTCACCAGAGAAGAGTAGAGGGGGAGGATCATCTCCCTCAACTTGCTGGTCATGTTTCTTTTGATGCAGCCTGGGATGAGATTGGCTTTCTGAGTTGCAAGTGCACATTGCCACGTCATGTTAAGCTTCTTATTAACCAAAACCCTCAAGTCCTTTTCCACAAGGCTGCTCTCAATCCACTTATAACCCAACCTGTATTTGTGCTTGGGATTGCCTTGACCCAAGTGCAGGAACTTGCACAGGTCCATCTTTTGCTTGCCAAATGCACCACATGGCTTGGTGTCATCAGCAAACTTGTTAAGAGTCCCCTCAATCCCCCTGTCTGTGTTGACAACAAAGATGCTGCACAGTGGCAGTCCCAACACAGACCCCTGAAGAATACCAGTTGTTACTGATCTCCACTCAGACACTGAGCCATTGACTGCAACTTTTTGAGTGCAACCATCCAGCCAATTCCTTGTCCACCAAGTGGTCCATCCATCATATCCATACCTCTACAATTTAAAGACAAGGATTTCCTGTGGGATAGTGACAAACACATTGTACATGTCCAGGTAGATGATGTCATTTCCTCCTCCCTTATCCACCAGAGCTGTAACCCTATTGTAGAAGGCCACCAGATTTGACAAGCAATGTTTGCCCTTATTGAAGATATATTGGCTGTCACCAATCACTTTCTTATTTTCCATGTGCCCTAGCATAGTATCCAGGAGGATCTGCTCCATGATCTTGCCAGGCACAGAGGTGAGACTGACTGGCCTGTTGTATCTTGGGTCTTCATTTTTCCCCTTTTTAAAAGTGGGGGTTATGTTTCCCCTTTTCCAATTAGTAGGAATTTCACCAGATTGCCACAACTTCTGAAGTATAGTGATATTGGCTCAGACACTTTATCCAACAGTTCCCTCAGGACCCACGGATGATTTTCATCAGGTCTCATGAACTCAGATTCCTTAGATGGTCTTGAACATGATCTTCTCATACAGTGACCATTTCTTCATTGTCCTTTCTGTGACTTGGGGGGGTGTGGATGGAGCACCTGCCAGTGGAGACCAAGGCAGAAATGTCATTTGAGTATCTCAGCTTTCTCCATACCCTATGTAACTAGGTCTCCTGTTTTATTCCAGAGAGGGCCCACATTTTCCCTAATCTTCCTTTTATCATTGGAATACCTAGAGAGGCTTTTCTTGCTACTCTTGATGACCCTGGCCAGACTTCACAGGTATCACAGGTATCACAGGGTGTCAGGGGTTGGAAGGGACCTTGGAGATCTTCAAGTCCAACCCCCCTGACAGAGCAGGATC
>JAAGNO010021369.1:3821-23399 GCA_033439905.1 Ceryle rudis | reverse complement strand
GGTTTTTTTTGGGTTTTTTTGGGTTGTTTTTTTTTCCTCTTGATGCTGAAACATGTCAGAGTTGGGATTTCTTCTGTCGGTTTTTCTCACTCTGCCTTTTAATTTTTGTGGGACAGAAGCACCATGTAATTTGATACCAAGAAAAATGTCTGTGGAGGCCTTGGATAGCTTCATTTTATTCTTGTGTTCTTCTAAAAGTGACCTGTATCACTAGTTCATAAGAATCGAGACCATGCAATGGAAATTACAGCCTTAGTAGGTACCTTTGTCAGGGACATTAATATGGCTGTTATTCTTCTTCAATTTCTGCTGTTACACTTGATCTCTTGGGCAAAGAGCACTAGAAAAAAACAGATGCTAAAAATTTTTTTCAAACTCATAACAAAATAAAAAACAACTGGAGGGAAAAAAATCTTCAGGTCAAATCATATGTATAGATAAGGACTAGGATTAAATGAAGTGTCTATATAAGTAAAGCAGAGGCTATTTTGCCCACTTCCATTACATATAGCAAGAATTTGAAAGCTGCAGTTACTTACACTAAGATATTTGTTTGACTTACAGAACCTACTGGGTGATTCTTTGAGCAGCTCTTGCCTTTCATCTTTTTTTATCTTGGTAAGCTTGATTGTTTACATGTGTTGCATCATTGTGTTCCAACACAATATCTTTTGAATCAAATTCAGCATTCTGTAGGTCTTGAAAATACAGCTGATGTAGGAGCTTAATACCCACAACATTTTTCACTTTAGAGCAAGAAAATAGCCTGACTTGCACATCCAGTCTTTTTGTATGTTGAAGTCTTTGTTCTTTTATTTATTCTAGTTTTGTGGTAAGATGCCTTTTCCTGGAGGTTGATTCTTTAATGCTTCTCCATAGCACTAGAGTTTTTGTATTTCTAGTTAAAATTTTCTTTCTGTTTTCTCTCAGTATTTTTTTGTCCTTTTTCTTACAAGTCTGCTAGTGAAATACATACACCCACATGTATTGTAGAAATACTTTTGTTTGTAAATCAGGCTATGGGCTTTTCTGGTAGGAGTGGGGTAAGGAGGGAGAATAGAAAGAGAGCAGATAAACCTGTTCTGCCAGCTACCAATTATACCAAAAAGAGGCTAATTCCTACTCTTCAATGCTGAGTGAAGAGCAGCTGGTTAGCCTCCTGCTTTCTACATGAATATTTTCAATGAAGTTTGACAGAACCAAAAGTAGTATCAGCTGGTATGCTATCAATATAAAACAGAGTAGAAATTGTAATGTTGAAATTTAGTACAGAGAGAAAAGAAAGCAATTGGGTACTGACTGACTCATCCACTAAAGCTATTAAAATTTAGGTAGTTTTTGGTATTTTTTTTATATTTTAATTTCATTCTGCTAGATGGTGGAAATTTGGACTTCTTTCCTTCCACTATATGATGCAGTCCAATCTCTTTGAGAAACTAATAATTTTCCTTTTTGTATCTGTAGTATTTATAACTGACTGTTTTTATCTCAATCTGGATCTTCCTGTCAGGCTTATTCTAAAGCAGAAAACCTGATATTTTGTCAGATAATCCACACTGCTTCCTTCAATGTATTGTTGCATGATCCTGAAAAAACAGTTTGCTAGAATTGTTTAAGTCAGTAACTTTACCCAATTTAGAAATGACTTCTCAAAGATAGCTATTTACTAATTTTTGGAAACTGAAACTTTTCTGTGTGGTGGTGAACAACCAATTTCATTTGTAAGTATTTTGCTTTAATCATAGGTCAAAAATACTTCAAATTTGATTTCCAATGATTTTTTCAAATATGTATATGTGTATCTATGGAAATCATTATTGATATGGTATTCATACAAGCATGTTCTTAACCCCAAATTTTCCTGACTACTTTTTCAATTTCATTTTTTTCAGCTAGTTGGAATTCTTATGACTATAAAATATATATATGATCTCTTCTAATCAAAGAAAGAACCTATGTAAATATTCTTTTATGATTATATGCCAACTATTCATGTGCTATTGATCATCACTGCATATGCCTGTAGTAATTTCTCTTTAAATTATCAAAGAGATAGAATTCAGAGAAAACATGGTATTCTTACTGTAGGTGTACATCTCTGAAAGATTCGTGGATACTTAGTACCCATGAAACATAACAAAGTGGGTTTTTTTTGTTATTGCGTTGTATATTATGATACTTGTTTCATAAGTTTGCATCAGGAGAAGTGTGCTAATATCGTCATAGATTTATTTATACAATTCTATAAATACTTGATAGTATCACTTATTTGTAAAAATATATGAAAATGGGGTGGAGGCTGTTGCAGACATTGTCCTTAGGAAGAAGAGAGGTCTGCTTGTGGGATGTTTCATGTATGAGCAGAGCCTAAGAGCTCATAAGGTTTATTCTCTTCTGGAATAGGCTTATCTGCTTGTAGTTTTATTTTGGAACAGTTTGAATTAAATGCAAACTGCCAAATCTTTGACAGAAATGTTAAGAACAAAAAGAAAGGCTTTTCCTGCTGTGACTGTGAGACAAAGCACTGCTAGTAGAGTTGCATTTTGTTTGGACATTCAGCCCCAGTTGGTGGTCAGAACCACAAACAAAAGAGCAGAAGGTGAGAGAGAGCCTGTTAGACGCATCTTAGAGTATCTCATCATGAATGTGTCAGTCAGACTGTGTGGTGTCTAATGCCCATTTTCATCTAAATTAGGTTTTGTTGAAATTAAATGTTTACATATTAAAGTTGGACAAGGGCTGTCATTGTTAACTAGGTCTGGATAAATCGTGAAAAAAATAGATTTGCTGAGCAATTTATTCAGGAAACTTTTTTAAGAAAAACTACCGAGTGAAAGTTATTTGAATCGTTCTCTTGTTAATCATATCCTGGTTTTAATAGTGGTAGGTGTAAGGAGAGCATCATAGTGGTGACCTACAAGAGATTTACATAAAATATGTTCCAAGATAATTCTACTGTTTCTTGTAATAGCACTGAAACTTATTAGGCAAGAATCAGTAAACCTCCTCTATCTTCCCCAGTCCACTTCTGCATTGGTACTGTTCTTAACCTGAAATTAAGGTGTTTTCAATGATAGTTTTTAAGTATTAATCTATATATGAAATTGAGTTTCTTTTTTTGTTTGTTTTTCCTCCTACAATAATTAAACATTGGCAATATGTCCACTAAGAAATAATTAATTTTGTAGAATTATGAAGTAGAAGCTGTTGAATCCATTTGTGACATCTGTGAGTGAAACTTTACAATCACTATCATAATTCTTTCATGGAAATAGTAATGTTCTGTTTTGAATTAGAACAGAACTGATTCTGTTTTGTGATTTTATTTTTCAGCTAAGTCTCTTCTAATTAACTTTCTAAAGTTAATGACATATTTTCACAGATAGTATCTGCTTCTAGAAGTGGTAATGCTTGATGCTTATAGATACTACCAAGGACCGGTATGCAGAAAGGCTCTTGCTTATACTTGCTCCTTCGGAGTTCAAGGGCGCTGCTAAATCTTGTGTGCCACCTTGGGGCTGCAGAAAGTAGAAGGCTGCACCTGCAAGGAGGATCAGACAGGACAGGTGACCCTAAACTGACCAATGGTCATACCAATGGTATTCCATTCTATATATGTCATATTCAGTATGAAGCTGAGGTATCATGAGGGCCAAGCTCTCTTCTTCAATGGCCAGCATTCAAGGAGGAGTCTGTTCTGCCTTTGATCTCAATCTGTGTGTTCCTGAATCCAGTTCCAGAATCCAGCTCCCAGATCTGATTCGCTTCTGCTGTTGAGTCTAGTTTGGGACTTCCAATGACTGTTCCACAGCATCAGTGGTGACTGAAGCATAATTGCTATCATGGGGTTTGGGTTTGATACTGGTTTTGTATATATATGCATATATTTCATTTTATTGTTATTATTTTTGTTAAAGCTGGTTTAGTTTCCTAATCCATAGGTCTCTCTGCCTTATTCCTTTTCTATTCCCCTTTGGGAAGAGAGAGAGGTAAATAGAGAGCATCTGTCATTCATTTAGTGGCTGGCTAACTTTGACAAGTCATTAAAATATTGTGGAAAGAAAAATAGATGTGAATATTTTGTCTACTCACTTTTGTGAAGAAAGTAAGCTTCACAGCCAAGTAGAAGAGCTAGTGAACTAGAAGACAGTTTTGAAACTTCTATCAAATTTCTTGTGTGCTAGTTTCAAATGATTGCGAAAAGCAGTAACTGTGTCTGCAAGACATTTTATCTTCATTAACAATAAATCAACAAATCTAATTAAGAAAGTGTGACACAACACAAATTTGACAAGAAAATGCAGTCAGCCTTCAATTTTATAGAATCAGCATCTTTAACACATATACATAAAGGAAGAAAAAGTAAATTATTCAAGAAGTAGTCTGTAAAATGCCTTTGTAATTAGGGGAAAAGATTTTTCTGAATTATTATTCAAACTGTGCAACTTTTATGAAAAGAACACTCATAGGCACCTGAACTCCACTGTAAGATAAATAACTACCTGGGCATTTTAAGATAAATAACTACTTACCTGAGGTTGTTTAGCCTTGAGAAAGGAGGCTGAGGGGAGACCTTGTCACTCTCTACAACTACCTGAAAGGAGGTTGTAGGGAGGTAGGGGTCAGTCTGTCCTCCTGAGTAACATGTGATAGGACAAGATGAAGCTGCCTCAAGTTGCACCAGAGAAGGTTTAGGTTGGACGTTTGGAAAACTTCACAGCAGAGGTTGTGAAGCACTGGAACAGGCTGCCTAGGGAAGTGTAGGAGTCACCATCCCTGGAGGCATTATAAAAGCGTGTAGATGTGGTGCTGAGGGACATAGCAGGACTTGATGATCTTAAAGATCTCTTCCACCAAAACAATTCTATAAATCTTTTTGAGTTTTGCTGAAATTGTATAGAATTTTGTTTGGTTTATGATGTACTACAGGACTACTTACCTTTTATTTTAGGGAGGTAAGAACTTTATGAATAATATTTCTTAAAATTGCAAGCCTATACGAGAAGAAGCACTAAATGCTGCTTCTCCTAGGTTTAGGACACCAGACCAGACACACTGTATGTATGTATGATACAGCTTTCAGAATTGTAGTGATAGGACTACATATGACTTAAGGAATCTGCAAAGCAGTTTGGTCAAGTGTAGCTTGATTTTTTTTTTTTTTTAAATCATGCCAAAATGTTCTTAGTGTTGTATAGCCAGATAATGTTCTTAATAGATAACTTATCTGAAAATCAGAATAAAACCCAAGAAAGTGCTGTCATATGCAAAGAATATTCTTTCTTTTCTATTTCTGACCAATTAGAAAGTATCACTGTATTTTAAAGTATTTGAGAATATTGTGGATTACTTGTTTATAACATGCAAAGTATGTTTAAAAATCATATATTGTTTCCTTCCTACAGACTTATTACATCACAATAAAGGTATGTAGTTATAAATATCAAAAGGGATGCTAGAAGGAGATCAGTATATAATTACAAGCTTGCCACCCCTAAGGAAAAAGACAAACGTTTAAGTTGGTTTTTTGAATGAAATTTACTGTTGATTATCCATTTTAATGTGGAGATTTAGGAATAATTTGAATTTGGTTAATAAGGTCCACTGAGGAAAAAGCATTTAAAGAACTGTGAATTGTCTAATCCAGATGAATAATTTATATAATTGTAATTTTTTTGTATTGATGACTTAAATCCAGGGGAAAACAGAAAAAGCAAATAACTTTTGGCTGTCTATTTGAATAAAATCCCTTGATATTTGTTTTGTTATAAACTGACTGCACATTTATGCAGAGATTTGAGAGTAAAAATACAGTTAAGAATTTTTGTTGAGGTATATTATAAACTGACCTCTTTCTCAGGGAGCTTTTTTATTAAAATAGTTTTCTGACAAATAAAGCTGTATGTGATTAGATAATTTATACATATTTAAATTTAATTAATGAACTAAAAATAGTAATTTGATGCTCAGACCAGCGACTTGCTATTAATCTAATCAGGTGGCAAGTGAATGCAGTAAGTCCATAAATTTCCTGGAAAGGTGGTTATTATTGCAGTAGACTGAACTATTTATGGGAAATTGAGCATCTGATGAATGCACCTGTTTTTTGGTTTGTTTGGTTTTGTTTTGTTTTTTTTTTTCTTTTCCTGTTTGCGAGCTGATAGTGACTTACAAATTTATTCCTTATTTCCATGTCTCTGTTGAACAGATTAAATCATTCACCTACATAACGTACTGAATGTGGATTTTGCTAGTTGAAAAAGACATCACTGATATTTTAAAAGTTAAGCATACCTTTAACTTCTTGGCCAAATGGAAGCATAAAGTTGACATTTTCAAAGCTCATGAAGGTGTTGGAGCCTGGGACATTCATAATTGCACTTTGAAATGCCACATGGTACACAGAAGTGAACTAGACATCCCAAAGGTGCTACGTCCGTGATGCTCCACATTCTCTTATGCAGAGTCACAACAGTGCTACTCCCTTTCTGTGGTATTACATCAGTCTTGGAAGCAACAAACCCACTTAGTTGTTTCCCTGTTGTAATTGTTTTGTTACCATTTTCCGTGACCTAAATAAGGATGCGTGTCTTTTTTGCCTCTTCATTTTTCATAATACTTGCTCTAATAGTAGAAATTGCTTTACTTAACTAGGACATAGTACCTTGAATTTGAGATATTTACATAAATATAGTTTTATTTGCATACTAATTTTCATCACCATGCAAGAGAAAATGAATCTGCATTCTTTCAGCTGCACCATGTACTTGCCTGAATGTTTAGCTGCCCCTCTAGAACACATGGACATATTATCTCTGTCACTGTTGGGTGCACAAAGGACACACATTTATTAGCAGCACCAAAACACAAAGCAGAGGAGTCTGAGGTGTACAGCTTCATTGTTTTGTGGGACGAAAGTGGAGCAAACAATACAAGTTTATATGGATAACTGTAGAAGTTGCCATTTTCAAGGCAAAGCAGTGCTGGACTTTATGCGATTATTAGAGCTAATTATTAAAAAGGAGAGAATTTTTGTGAAACTGGTCTCACTAAGATGGTCCTGCAATTGTGCCCTTAAGAAATGAGGATTGCCCACCATCACTCCAAGAAAGATACAGAGTAGCTTCCCCACCACCTTTTCTTATCTGAGCATATCTTGTGTGCTGAAAGGACACCTTCAGCAGAACTAAATTGTCAGTATAGTTAGTGAAGGTAGCATGCTCTGCACTATTTCAGATGATGGGGGCTGTGATAACTTCATTAGCCTCTTAAATAGCAATTTATTAGGAAACAATGAAATTGATGATCTCTGAATATTGTTTTGGCACTGCTCATAAATTATTTTTTATTGTAAGTAATTTTGCTGCCAGAACAAGAAAGGCACTGTTTAAAATGCTCACACAACACAGAATAAGAGGCTTTTAAATATAGAGTTTAACATATGATAAAGGGTTAATGCTTTAATAGGATTTTTTAAAAATCCGATTTTGCAAACCTGTCATAAATCTTGATGCTAAGTATTTCATAAACATTTGTATGCAGCTAATGTAAGAAAAATATAGTTTTTAAATGCAGCTGAATTCTTTGTCTTCAAGGAAACAAAAAAACATAGAGTGAGTCAGAGTCTTACAGTAAAGAAAAAGTCATGATAGCAGAACAGACGAATCATCTTTGAAAAGAATTCTTGCCTTTAGACTTGAATTTTAATGAAGTTTCATTACTGTATTTATCTTTCTGAATTATTAGAAATGATTTACTGAATTTCATTTAATCATAGTCTCTGACTAAAATTATTCACTGTCTTTGTTAACACCAGACCAGAAGTAGAATTTTGGTGGTATACTGATGTAACTTGTATATATCTTCAATGTGACAATGATTTTAACACCGGAACAGAAGCTTAAAACACTTAGAGAGGAAAAGACTAGATGGTTTTGCCTTTATTTAAATACCATTTACTTTACATCATTGTCATTAACTGTGGAAAAAGTGACCATAACAACATTTTTGTACATCTAGCTCTAGCTTGTTACACTCTTACAGTGCTTCATGCTAGGATGAGAAAATTTACCTCTGTCAAGTTTAGGAAACACTGCCGGAATACATTATCCTTTTCAAGGACTATAAATGCAATTCTTTAAGGACCCTGATACCTCTTATGATGTTATTCCTTAACTAGTACCACTGTGTCAAAAGGATGACTTGTATAATCTTGGATATTACAGGAAATGGACCTTTCTTCAGAGCTTCTATACCTGAAATGAGGAATTTAGGATTAGAAGAAAGAGTTTTGCTTCTTATTCTGTCATATAAAGGTTTTCATAACCTTAATGTTGAAGCTACATTTTTCTAGATGTGTACTTTTTTGATATTTCTTATCATCTTGTTGACCCTTTTTTTAACTTCTAAAGATTAGTTTCTTCCTGTATCAGGTAGCCAGTACAACATGCTGTTTTCCTATATAGCCTAATAGAAAGTGCATATTAGCAACATTATGTTTTCTTTTATTATAGTCTGTCCATCTACGCATTCACAATAATGTTTTGTTTGCCTTTTTTACTGCTACTGTGCTTCGTGTTGCTGGTTAAAATGATTTTCCATAATAACCTTCAAATTGTTTTCCTGATCAGTGTGCTAAATTATTGGACCATTTGCCACATATCGTATAGCTTGTTTTCTTGCTCCAAGCCTAATTATTTTGCATCTTTCTGTACAACAAAATGCCTTTACCATCTGCTATGCTGTTCATGTAAACAATCACAATCTGACTTTGTTTGTATCATTCAACCTTATTTGTTCTATCTTCTAATCCTTGTATCATCTGCAATCTTAAACATAATGGCCTTATTTCCATGTATCTCTTGAATAGATTAGGGCACCAGTGCAACACAGTTCTATAACCAGACTGCTACTTTTATGCTTCATTTTTACAATTAGGAAGGACATGGCAATGTTGATTACTTTTTTTTTTCCTTATCATTTCAGAACTAGATTTCCAATTGCTACCATAATGTCCTTATTCCATAAACTTAATCTGAACTATTGCATTCTGGGTTTCTTATCTCAGCACATATACTTTGTGTATCTGAATGTATGTTTTATTATCATGATAATTATATAAAATATCAGTGTAAGACAATTACGAATGGGTTCTCCCCCTTACTTCTGACATCATCTTTCTCTCCAGCATACTGCATCAAGACAGTAAAGATTAAAACTGTTTACCTCTTTTGCTTGTATATTTTCCCACATGGGTCTTGCACATGATTGCAATAGTGTACTAATGCTGTTTAAGGTATCTTGACTTCATGAGTTCATGTACAGTTGCTCAGTAGAGGTTATTTTAAATACTCTATTAAACTAATCTATTTCAAGGATTCTATTTATTCTGTGTAAGGTATGAATTGCAGACATAAGGAATATTTTAAAATATTTATTCTCCAAACCACATAAAATATAAATAAAAACTAGATCTTGTATGAGCCTGAGCTTTCCAGGTGTTATTTCAGGTATTAGTCAGTAACATAGTATAGTTCTGATTAGATTCTGACACTTTCTACATTGCAATAGAGAGAACAGACATTTACATTCTTATGTGAATATGTTGGAGAAGATACATGTTATAATGTCATCCTGTGGTGTTTATAGATGAAGCAGAAATCATGTCACCAATGCACTTAATCTGTCACCCAATTCTATTTCTTTATATCCTCTGTGCTGTTCCAGTAAGGCAAAAATATCTATGCTTTGTTGAGAAATGTGGGCTTATAGTTCACACTGCTTGAAAAAGGAAAGCCTTAGCTCTTGTGGGCTTAGTAATAGAAATTCCATGTGAGATGGTCATATAGCCCTTGCTTGCATCCAGTGCTCTAGGTCTGCTTGTTCTATAACCCAGAGCAATAGCTTCCCAGTCCATATTAGAAATGACAAGAATTATGGAGTTATTACCTACTGATGAAGTTGTATATGAAGTTGTTATATAGGGATTTCGAAATGCTTACAGTTTATCACTAAATTATTTTATCCATTGCTTAGCTTTGTTTTTACTCTATTGAAAACAGGTAATTGTATATAGTTCATCAGCATACCTAATGCAGTGTGACTGGCATAATTATTTCTACCTCTAGTTCACCTTTCCCTACTTTTCTCTGAATTGTATGTTGTCCTTCTGTGATGACTAAGGTAGTTGTTTAGGTTTTTTACATTTAAAGAAATTAAGAAACTTAAGTCTGCCAAAAGTCAATACACTGTGAAAGATGTCAAGTTGAAGACGAGTAGTTATGATGTCAAATTTAATATATCTACTGCAAGGAGGAAGTTACAGTCTACTTAAACAGTGCCATTGGAAAAAGCAAATTACTCTTAACCAATATAATGAAGAACTCAGTGTACTCAAACAGAGATAACACAAATGAAAATTCACAGATGATAAACCATCTATTTAAAGTGATAGACATGTGGCAAAAAAAAAGTGAAAGAAAATTACCAGTTATAGAAGAAGAAAGATTAGATCTGGATACCAATCCTGCAAACTTTGTCATTAATAAATGACAAAGCAGGATTGTTTTATTTTCACTTCATTCAAGGTATATGGCAAATGAATTACTCTTTAACCATGGGCCCTAAAAGAAGAGAACATTGCCTTTAGTTCTGTAGATCACAAGATTTTTGGATCTCCTTTATGTACACTAATTCCGAAGAACCTAGTTCCATTCATGGCTGTCTCCTATGCATTCTAAGTATTTAGTCATGATAATAATGACATAAAATAGGAACTGTTTTTTTTTTCAGTTTTAACTGTATGTTATTGGGACTCAATGGCAATGGTCAAATTTTTTGCTGTAGTGTTATTAGCATACTCTCATGGTAACATTATTAATGTAGTTGCAAGGGTGATTTGCTGATAGACATAGAAATGATATATAATATTGATTCTTTGGTAACAGCCAATTTTTCTACATTTCTATGGATGTGGAGCCATGGTTTTGCTCACATTTGCCTGGGGTCCAAATATCACTGGTGGATCTATTTGTGATTGTTGGCAGCTCTTTACGGTCTACCAGCAACTTTTGCACATCCTCAACAGGCCAGCATAAATCCATTTACAAATAGCATACCTGCTGCAGAGGGGATTCCTGGGAGTTTCTTTCCATGGGCCACTATTTTGGAAAAAGGCCTGTTTATTAATAAAAACCTGAGGTAGAAACATATTCTTCAGAAGATCATGAAGTGTTATTATTCTTTTTGACCTTACATGCTGTGTTTTTCCCTTGATGTTTGCATTGATTAAGCCTCTTGCATGGCAGGAAATCTTACCTAAATCTTTCTATTTTTTTTTATTTTTTGCCTTAGGGGTGGAATTTAGCACAAGGATAAGTTATATGTGATAAGAAATGTTCCATTTCTTTATCTTTTGATACCTGCTTAAAACAATAAAGACTGTTTCTGAAAATATAAATATATCTATAAGGTGGTTGGGATTTTATCAGCCTGCTTCTCAGCAACCACAGAAAAGAAATGCCTTCAGATGACATAAATAGTGAAAAAAAAAAACCCCAAATAATCCTCTAAAAGCTGCAAAACTTCTCAAAAAAAATATAAATATCTCCTCAAAACTCTCAATGCCCCCTAGTCTTCAAGGACTCTACAAAGCTGATGTTCAAACACCAAAGCATGTATGATAAATATAAGATAGGGGAACTGGTACATAAAAAAAACCCCAAAACGTCAAGCAATGTGTAACACTGTTCAACAAATGAGGTCACAGCTTTGTGAGAAAACAGAAAACAAAATTCATGTGCAGAGGTATTTCAGAAAGAGACAATGAAGCATCTGCTTTTGAAACCAGTCAAGGACAGTAAAAGTGATTGCTTTGTAATAGTTCAAAGCGTACTGTGTAACTTTGAAGCAAGAAAAGCAAAGGCCATTTTACAAAAAATTATTAGGTATCCTGTGTAATAACCTGTTTAGGTCAGGGCCACTTCTAATTTCCTGGAAGTGAATGCTTTTGTGAATAGTGAACTCTCTACTGAAAATTTGAGAAAATTCATAAGCTGTTAAAAGGATGAAATAGCAGCCTTTGGTGTCTGCTGGTCCAGAAGTGTCTCTTTAACAAATCATAGTGTACAAGTGATAGGCACTGGAATTGCATTTTGATTCTACTGTAGTATCAAGATAAAATACGACACCAGAGATGAGGCAAAGTGTAAGTGCCACCTACGTAAAGCAGAAAACAACCTGGAGTTTCTGGACTATATGACCCGTCAGTTTCTGCACAACTGCAGGTTCAGCTTCAAAAATGACTTGAGGAACTGCAAGATATTCTGTCCTTTCTCTTTCTTCACTGTTTCAGTGGGTAAATCCCTATCATCTTGGATGTTCTTTTCTTGTTTTGTTCCTTTACTTACAGCTGCTCCGAAAGGAAAATCATTAGTTGTCAAATGTGCCCTGGACTCTCCAATTTTTAGGTCACTTTGTTTATTCCACAGCGCTTATCTGTTCCCTGCTTACTGCAAATCTATTCAGTAAGTCCCTCAACAGATGTAGACCTTGGAACTTGACCAAAAAATTGATATTCTGCTGGCTCTATAACACAGATTTCTCCAAACTGCTTCATCTTTCTTACAACTTTGGGAATTCCTTATGCCTGATCATTGGCTGCTGTTTCTGAGCTGCTTTTTTTGGAACCCGTTTGGTCCTAAACCTACATTCAGAGCAGTGACTGCATTTTATCAGCTTATCTTCTGATTTGCAGAAGGGGTCACGAGTTGCCTCTCGGGGCCTATACTTATGGTAGTGCTTAAGACTAGTTGTCATGCTGCAGCATGAAAAAGTGAGAAAAGGATAAAGTCTTGATTGAATCAGACAAGGTATCCTAGACCAGGGAAATAGCTAAGTCGGGCACTCCAAGGGAGTTTCAAATATCAGGACTAGGGCTGATGTAGTATCCTGAGAACATCCCCAGCAGGAGCTATACCTTGATAATCCTCTCTTCTTTTCAATTTCAGTTGGATTAAATATGATTTTTTTTTGATCAATAAGATAATATTAGAACTGGTAACCATTTCCTCTATGTTGAGAAAGTTTACTTAGGAGAATAATAATATAGCTTCTATTCATTCTCTGAAATACAGATGTTCATATTTTTAATTAGACATTATGAAAGTCTCAAAATCTTTATTTAAATGACAGATTATTTCATCAAGTCTTGATTTTTACCCTTCTGAATATTTCAATCAATATATTTCCAGGATTTGACGAATATTTTCCCAAATATATCTACACTGGTAACACAACACTTAGAATTTTCTCTTTTCATAACACTGAATCATACTTAAAGATTTAAAACTATACAGTGCTGGGCCATATTAAGACATTAGACTTTTAAAGTATATTTGTTTCATTTGCTTGCATATAAGAGGTCCATTGAGCTAGATGTCAGAACTCAATCCCTTTCTCAAAGCTACATAGAGATTTTCAGAAGAAAGCCTCTCTCCTTTGGAGATTAATGACATCAACTGCTACTAAACATTGTGTTCCTTTCTACAGGTTGTTAGACCATATCTGAGGCTGGTGCTCCACAGATCTGTGTGGCACAGATCTGTGGAGCATGGTTATCTCATGGTCACTAGAAATTCATCACATATTGTCCTGTGAGAAGGAACTACTGAGTGCTTCCATTATTCATGGCTATCCTTGTTCTTGACACACTCAAAGAGGAAAAAGGAACACGATGTCTTTCGTATGGACATGTTATTTTACTTTGCTGCAAAATGGTTTTGTAGACTTCTTCCTGATACTTTCAGTATATTTGAAAGATTTATGTCAGAGTTCTCCAGTGAAACACAGAGAAGACATTCCAAAAAATATGTGTGATCATTATGTAAAATTATCACTCTTTAACTACTCTAACTTCTGAAATGAAATTCCCTCTTAGGCACTGTACTTCACATGTACTGTACGATATACAGAAAAAGTCAGTTAGAAAAATTATCTTTTCGTGATTTCATAAATACTACAGAAGCAAGAGAATTGTTGTTTACTTATGGGAAATTTTATAAAAGCTTATATGTAAAGTGCAAATGACCAAATACCTTTCATGATCTTTAAAATCTCCCCTTTCATCTATCCCGTATTCTGTAGTTTGTTCTTCATGTAGGGCTCAAAAAATACCAAGTAATCTGTTTTTAATTCAGAGATAGCTTGCTGTCTTCTACCAAAAAAACTCTTCTACAGCAGTTATTTATGGTCTACCTAAGTCATTGTAAGGTAGAAATATTCATATGTTTCTTTAAATGTGTGTGTAGGTGACTGAGAAATGAGTGATCTCTACAGAGATTTTTGTAAAGAATATCTGCAGTTACACTGACAGTTTAGAAAAAAAAATATATTGATGCTAATTCTGCTTAGAAAATGATATTAATTTTTACTTTTCACTTTATTCTAGTCATATTTTGCATTGATAAGCTTTATTTTCCAATACAGAGTAGAAAATAAACTCCTTTACAATTTATGCAAAAGTTTAATAGATGACTGGGTAGAATTTAGATTGGTATATGCACTTTTTTGGTGACAGATGTTTCCTGACGACATTCTAATACTTTAGAAACTTCTTTGCTCTAAGCCAAGAAACAAAATGGCAGTTTTGCTTCTGAAGATAAACATTGAATTATGTCATATATATTTAATAATTAATGTATCCTGTATACTAGCTGCTTAGAATAATTCAAATGCTATATGAGATACAAATCCGATTTTTGTTACAACTTATTGAGTCAGCAATATGTATCTTGTCAGCAATATACAGTATCTACTGATATTTAGAATTGCTTTTTGCTCAGCCATATTTTATGTTTACATAGCCACAGTGGTAAAATAAACACAAAAAAACATCTGTGCATATAAATCCAGTATCACTAAATGACTTACTCTCAAATGACACCAGAAAGAAGTCTCATGGGAAAATCTTAACAAACAATAATGTCGTATCACAGCTTTTATAACTTTTTCTCAGCATGGCTTGCAACAGAGAAAACCTTCTGCTAGTTTTGTTAAATTATTTGAAAATTGCTTTGTGTTATGAAATTATTTGAAAATTGCTTTGTGTTATGCGATAGGGTACATTTTCAGAAAACATTATCTTGTTAATGTTGAAAATGTTTTTTATTGATTCAGTCAGTATACAACATGCCACTTTGTGGACTATGAGAAACACTAGCATTCCTGTATCTTACTAACCTGAATTCCATCAGTGCTTCCACACAAATGATGAGCAACTGAACCAGCTTTCATTCAGAAAGCTTCCTTTGGAACGAAAAAAAGATATTATGAGAAGAATGGAATGTTATAAATTTAAGGACAAAATGCAGGCTGTTAATTATGTTGATGTTAATTTTAAAACCATCCTTCCATTTTTATTTTGTATAACCACAAGACCTTTCATATCTCATGCTCTCAGTGTAAATCTTTGAATAACACATTTTTTAAATTTATCACCTGTTATTCTTGATCTCAGATCTGCAATTGCAGATCTCTGATGTCTTCCAATATCTTCTGAATTTACACCGAAGTTCATCATTCATTTCAGTGTTTTTATCCTGCATCATTTTACTGAGGTGACTTCGTCTTTCTGAGTGTGTTTTTCAAACTCTCAATTTGTGGTTATCATCTTTAGTAATATGAGCATCTTTCATGTAAAAAGGCTTGCCTTTTCCTGCAGGTATGTAAAACAAAAATAACTAATCCAACCCTGAGTTTGGATAGATCCAAAACTTTCACTGAAATAATTATGTGAAATGGACTTCCCACTGTCATCCTCACCAGGTCCTGAAGTTTGGGAGAGACTGTACAACATTTCATGCTTTCCTTGTGGATTGGAATTGCCTTGTCACATATTGAGGAGTTGCTTTGTGTTAAAATGTATGGTATATTTTTTAACTTCTATTGTCTTGGATTTTCATTTATCATGCAATCACCTGCCCCAGTAAAGACAATGAATTATTAGTGTTTCATGTCTTGTAAAATGACATGGTTAGGTTTTTAATACATTTTTATATAAATATAAAAAATAAATGTATATAACAGTCTTAAGAAGTCATAGCTAATTTTACCGTAAGTAAACTAATACTCACTTATAAGAAATAATTCTTATTTTGAAGTCCTATTTTCTGCTAAGAAATATTGGCCTTTTATTTCTTGAATAGCAAAATTTCTTTGGATCTTAATCTTCTCTGAAATACCTTCTTTGATTTGGTAATCATTTATAATGCTTTTTCATATGGCTGGTTAGGAAGGAAGATATAGCACCTTTTTTTTTTATTTTCAGTAGGAGTGCACTTAATGACTGATTTCCCTTTGAACAATGAATCTGCTTAATATCCTTTAGTAATATGAGACTAAGTATGGTTATCTGCACACTCAGAGGCTAGTTGAGGCACACATACTCTCTTGTCTGAAGAGGTATAGTGCACTGGCTTCAGAGTTGTGATTAGGATACCTGGACCTCTCTTGCTAACTTAGAGGGCCATTTCTAACAGCTCTGTACTACAAGCATGATGAAGTTGCTATCTGCTGCCTTGTTAAAAGGAGGTGATCAATAATTACAAGAGAAAAATCTTCCTTTTTTTTGCCACACCTCAGTCACTTATATTTGCTTTCATAACCTAAATGACCAGTAAATATTGCATGTGGGTGAGTGGTTGACTGCATTCCACAAGTAGCAGAGAAAAAGCAGCACCATTAGTCTAGATGAAAACAGACGAGATCATTTGAGCATGCTTGATAATTTGTGTTTTGCCTGTCTTTAGGGTGAGCATGAAAATGGTATTTAAAGAAGAGGTATGAAATGAGGAAAAAAGAAAAAATGAGAAACCAAAATAGTTCAAGATCCATAGAAATTTTACTTGACAAATAAAGATGCAAGCTCTTGAGTATTTGAAATAGCAAAGACTGGTTAAAGACACAATAAGTTTATCTACTTATATTCACTTAATTGTTTCTTTGTTGCTGATAGTGATGTATTGGTTGAAATTATGGAGTAGTGCTTTTTTTACCAATTGCTTTTTTATAGAGTGAATTCAGTGACATATAAAAGACATTTTATGTAATTCTAAAATAATATTGTAAATGCATTCAAATAATTGATATTATTTTGAGTTATAAGTGATACAAAACTTTTAAATGTAAGAGTAACATTTTTATTACAGCAGCGTCTTCCTAAGTAGGCCACATAAAACTTCTGGTCCATATCTGTAACATATTAATAATACAGCAGTTTTAATTAGGTATAATGCAGAAGGAGGTTAGGTCACACATTTTAATATTAAGTTGGTAGAAGCCCATTTAAACCTAGAGGTCACTTCAATATGTTAATTTTTTTTTTTCCAGGCTGGATGTCAAGCTTTTAGCAGAATATTGTTTTTTGGTCATTACTGGAGAGCTTCATGAATATTTATTTTCCACTGCTTACATTAAAATTGTAAAAAATTGATGTACTCTCTCATAATGTGGAGTGAGATACCTACTGTGGATGATAGAGGGTGTGAAACCACATTTATGGTTTCACATAGATGCCTAGATGTGGAATAGCATATGCCAACAAAATTTGTTCCTTAAAAGGTCTCATTTTACCAAGGCACTGCTTTGGTAATGCTTCACAAATATAACTGACTAGCGGATACCTGATTTGTAAATAAAGTAGGACATGTAAGAGGTTAAGATTAATTCTTTTGTGAATTGAAAAAGAGCAGACTTTCAAATCTTCTAAAGTATACAGGAAAAACATACACAGTGGTCTGTAGGAAGAAATGGCTGTCATGAAATTTCATTTTATAATGATAGAAATGTCTGAAGGATCATAAATTTATTTTTCTTTCTAATATTTAGGAAAAAAAAAAAGTAGTATTAACAGCCCTCAAAGAATAAGATCTCATTTTTATTTGCAGAAGGAAAGGGTCACAAGACCCAGTAATGAGTCCTGCCTCCTTTGCAGTGATCTTTGGAGCTGAGGAAATAATGTAAGGTTCTGCTAGGCAGGCAGCAGATGATGAGAAATGATTTGAGAGATGAGATGATGGAGATTTTTTTTTTTCTTTTCAGCCCCTAAATGTTAGCTATTGGTATATGAAATTCACCAATAGGAATTATTTTTCTCTTTGTGTCTTCGTAAAAGAAGATACAGTCCATACTGTAACTGGAAATATCTAGTTTTATCTTAATCCAGAGATGCTGTGTTTTGTTTTATTTGCTTTTAATTTTTTTTTAAGAAGGGTTATTTGGTCACTGGTATTATCTCATATTAAAGAAAATAATTTCAAAAGTTTGATAAAATATCCCTTCTTAGGTCTGCATGTGAGCATTCATTTGTCTTTAACTATTAGTCAGAATAGGGAAACCTATAACTGAGAAAACTAAATAGCTATATTCCTGAATTGTGCACTAAAGTACAATAGAATTAGATGGCATCAGCACTGCCTGATATGAGAAGTAAATCTGTAAATAAGGGTGGGGCTGTGATAGTTGTTTTGAAAAGTAACCACATGTTATGAATAGTAACCACTCCAAAAGTTTTTTGATTGACTAAGTGGAAAGGGGGAGAGGGATAATATTGGGATTATCTGTCCAAAGAGGCAGGATGACACACCAGGGCTGGAGGGAAGGGGTGACTTACGTAAGGGCCTTCAACCTGTTGCCCTGAGGCATGACATAGAAACTGCAGTACAGGCAATGCCTAACAGAGATGAGTCAGGGGCTTCTGAGGAAAGAGGAACCAAGAGGGTAGCAGCCATGAAACACCTCAGAGAAACAAAGGGGTGTCCCGCTAGGAAGGTGAAACAACCAGCAGCCCAGCTGAAGTGTCTACACAAATGCACACAGCATGGGCAACAAACAAAGGGAATTGGAAGCTACTGTGCTACGGGAAGACTATGAAATAGTGGCTATTACTGAAACCTGGTGGGATGAATCCTGTGACTGGAGTGTGGCTATCAAAGGCTACAGGCTATTGAGAAGGGATAGGCGTGGAAAAAAGGGTGGAGGTGTTGCTCTCTATGTTAAGGAATGGATAAACTATGAAGAGTTGTCCCTGAAGAATAGCCATGAGAAGGTTGACAGCCTATGGCCAAGAGTTAGGGATCATGACAATAAAGGGAGCCTTGTTGGTGGTGTTTACTACAAGCCACCTGATGAAGGGGAGGCTATTGATGAAGCCTTCATACTGCAGCTCCAGGAGACATCACACTCACAGGCTCTCATCGTTCTGTGAGACTTTAACCACCCTGACATTTGCTGGAAAAGTAGCATGGCAAGCTGTAGGCAGTCCAGGAGATTCCTGGAGTGCCTGGATGATAATTTTTTAACGCAAGTACTAGACGGCCCTACCCTAGGGGACGTGGTTTTGCACCTAATGGTGACCAATGCGAGTGAACTAGTTGAGGACATCAAGATAGGAGGCAGCCTGGGCTATCATCTATTTATTTGCTGCTATATACTTTCACAAAATGGTCCTATGGTAAAAGACTTCTTATTTATCCCTCTATGTGCTTTATATTGCCCATTATCACGTTAATCTTTGTAATACTT
>JAAGNO010021367.1:43104-72544 GCA_033439905.1 Ceryle rudis | reverse complement strand
ATTGAAGCCTGAGACTAATTCTGATTCGCCTTCGGTCAGATCGAATGGTGCCCGGTTTGTTTCGGCTAGGGTGGAGGCAGGTGGAGGGCAGGGGTGAGGGGACCGGCCTGCGGCTGTTTGCCGGGACCCACACTGTCCGTCCTTCCGTCCGCTTGGAAAGGGACACCGGGAGGGGACGGCGCGTCCCGGTCCGGCGGTCGGGAGAGGTACCGTTCAGGGACCGGGGCGTGTGGGTGGTAACGCGGAGAAGAGGCTGGGGGGGGCAGTTTAGAAAGGCTGTGCCTGGCAGGGGGTAGCTTCGCCAGCGCAGCCTAGTAGCCGAGGGACAGCGTTGGAAGCTGTGACAGGAGAGGCTGGCAAACAAAGAGCTGGGAGGGAGTTTAGGTGGATTTATTCTCACGTTGATTACTTGCGCTGCTTCAGGTACTGCGCAGAGGGAAGGTAACTGCTCTATGAGTGTGCCATTAGGACCGATTGCAAGAACTTCTCTCAAACTATGAGAACTTCACTTAAAACTTTGTTGTTACTTGGGTGTTGTACAGCCCTGCGTTCTCTTCACGAAATGTCAGGGTTTGTTCCTCCTTGCAAAGCCTTGTGGTTTTCTTTTTTTTTCCTTTCCTTTGCTTGTATTGCTAATCTTAGCAAGCTGAAGGGTTTTGGTTTTTTTTTGCTACACGGTAGCACCTACCTCTGCTGATTCTTCTGGATGGAACTTGCTGCTACCATCCTGTTCCAAAATCACTGAGTCGAGTCCTGTAAGCCCCAGTGGCAGAGGATCCTGGTCGAGTAGGTGTCGTAAAAGGGACTTTGCCGTTTTGAGGCAGTGTGAATCCCACTGATGTGCTGTTCCATACATCCTTTGCACTTATTGTGGCATCCATCTGCTTTGCCAACTTCGATATAAACTCACAGGCAACAAAGAGGGCAGGGGGATGAGTCCTTCCACACTTCCAACTTTTCTTGCTTGTTTTAGGCTTGGAAGGCTCTTGCCAAAACAATTTTCTTGCCTCAGACTTTAAGGGAATGATATTACTAGTACAGGTATCAATTAGGCCTCAAGTAGAGGTATTAGTTGCCAGCCTTTTTCTTCTTTCTTTTTTTACCAGTCTCAGAAAGCTATAGTCAAGATTTATATTCATTTATATTCAACAATGAGTAAATAAGGAAGAGAGCTGAATCACAACCTTAATTCCCCTTTATCAAGGCATAACAACAGAGTCCAGGGAATAATTTGAAGCAGGGAAAACAATTTCTTAGGCAAGAACTCATTTAAGTATGAATTTAAATGTGACAAGGTTCGTCATGGCACATACTTGGTGCAGCCATATAACAGATTTAAGTAGTTGCAGTCAGCAGTGTACAGGAATACTTTGATTTTAACCTCATGGTGTTGTTTAGGACTGAAATGTGACCTACTTGGTATGTGTAACCAGATCGTGCTAGGCCAGCCTGCCCTCTATGTAAATTTTTATTTGTAAATTTTTATGTGTAAATTATTGCTGTAAGGCAAACTAGGCATTTAGCTTGTGTCTTTAATAGGCTCTCAGGTAGCCTCTAGTCACTTTTCTAGGTACTGTTAATTATCTTTCCCATCCTGTTGAATGGAGCCAGGTGATGTTAGGGAACATCTACCTCCAGACCTTCTGTTTCTTGCCTTCATGTCTGTGCTCACTATCTTTTGAGTTGCTAAGCCTTCTAGCAGGGTTAAGTTAAGGCACCTTCTAGGTGCCTTAAGTTTGTTGTAACTGACTAGTCTAGTGTGAAAATGAAAGGAAATAAGCAAGAGTCCCAAACAGAACATAGTAAATTATCACAGTGCATTACATTACTAATTGAATGTCAGCTAAATGTTTCTCCAGGCATTTGACTAAAATGAGCATGAGCGATAGTGTACATATAAGAACCCCAAGTAGTAAATAAGCATGATTATGAAAAATGATAGAACGTCCCTTCACCAGTAGCTAAGCTGCAAATACATCTCTTGTAAATTCAAGTCAAAGAACTCATTCAACTCTCTGCATGCTTCTCTTTAAAGTGTGTCAATTTAAGAAACAAATCAGATTACTTACCTAGTCCAGATTACTTTTATCTAAGACAGAAGACTGGGATTGCTGGACCACTGCTAAGAGGTCTGCCAGAATATGATGAAATCTGGAAATCTGGAAGGGCTCTGACAACTGATTTTTCTCATGACCCTGAATGCAGGCTCTGTCCACTGTTCAGACATTTATTTCTTTCTTTTAGGTTAACTGACTTTTGAAACCACCCTTATTTTTTATTACCATTAACTGTCTTAAAGAAAACTGAATTTGTTACCATTGTTTACTAAAAACTGAGATAAGCTTCTAAGCTGCTCTGTAAATGAGCGTAGCTCTTACCCGCTAAGGGAAGCCAACTGACAGCTCCTAACATATACCCGCAACTGCCGTGGAGTCTCCCACTGCCAGTGTTCAGCTACGTATACAGATATGTATGTAAAAGAGACATCACCAAAGGATCAGATTTGGGCACTGAGATTAGCATGACAAACAAAAAGGCTGTTCTGCTTAAGTGAAAACACGCATGGGTGCTTCTTGTAAATACATGTTGCATTTTTTTTAATTCTGTGCCAACTGTGGAAGTGTCTGTCACAATATAGAACCCAAATATTAAGCATGTACATGGAAGATAAGAACGATTACAGCAAGAACTACAGAAAAATACAAAGAAAAAATCCCTTTCCCTTCTCCCGTCCCTCCCTCTCCTTTCCCTTCTCCCGTCCCTCCCTCTCCTTTCCCTTCTCCCGTCCCTCCCTCTCCTTTCCCTTCTCCCGTCCCTCCCTCTCCTTTCCCTTCTCCCTTCTTTTTTTCCTGTTCCTGTCGAGTTCTGTAATACATAGTTACAACAAGGAAGAGTTGGGGTTCTTGAAGCGCCATCCCACAGGGTCAGCCCACCGTGTGCCAGCTGAACCCTGTGCTTGCACCCAGTCAGCTCCTATAAGTGTAGTAGTCCTGTCTGTATAAAAGGCCATCAGGAAACAAGTGAGATTGTTGTTGAAAGACATTAATGCAGGACCTAGATTTGTAGCGGTGGGGTGACCAACCAGAAGGTAGATGTACAGGAGAAACCACTGTGTCTTAGGAGCTCTGTAGATAATTTGCAGCATTGACATTATGGAGACTACGTGGCAGAAAGAGTGTTTATGTTCTCTAAGTGTGGTGCTCTTTGCTGCTTTTGAAGAACTCAAAGCTGTGTGATCCCTGGGATAAAAAGTGAAGGAAATCAAGAGCTTTTAAGTTTCCTTGCTTTAGGAGCTCTATTCGTACCTATATGGGCAGATTGTTGGTTCCGGGGGTATCAAAGCAAATTTCAGCACATAGCAGTCCTGGTTTTCAAATACTTACCTACAGTTTACTGATGCCCAAAAAGATCTAAACACAACTTTCTAAATAATCTGTTTCTTTTTTTTAAATTCTTTTTTTATTATTATTATTTTCAATGACATTAGATAATGGGTACCTTGATGTGATGTAATGTGCTAGAAATCATATTCTTCTGCATACCATTTAAATCTGTAGCAATCAAACCGTAGCCTGTTACCTATTACTACAACAGTTGTGACATGACATCCAGCAAATACAGGTTTTCTCCATAAAATTATATTTTACCTGTGTTGACTGACAAAATTAATTTTGGATAGTGGGAAGAATAATCTAGAATTTTTATATTCTCCTCCGAAAAGAATTCACACTGAGGGTAGATCTAAAATTAATCTGAGCATATTTATAAATATAATTACATCAATATACCTTAAAGCTGATTCCAGCCTTTTTCTTTTTTTTAATTTTTTTTTTTTTTAAGGTAGCATTTAATTTATCTTATTTTTTCCCCACTTTTGGCTACTACTGGGCATTTAGCATTTGCTATGATGTAATTATCAAGTCACTTAGCCCTTTTTCTCTATTTTCTTCTATTTTCCTAGCATCCAAATACTGTAGAATATCAACTTCTTCTGTAACACCTAATATTTGACATGTTTTCAGCCTTAAAATAGGTTAGGTCACGTCTTGAAGTATTACAAAGTATGTTTTTCTCTTTACATCTAGCTCTTGTGAAAGTACCACAGCAGGAATTACCCCCTTGTTCCAGCATAAAACCTGAGCATTGTGTCTACATATACAAGAAAAACCCTCCACATGTTTTGCTCATCTTTTCTTTTGTAGAACTTCCTTCTGCAGGAGGAGAGATTATTGCTAAAAACAGTCTCGACTGTTTGCTTCAAGAACATGATTTTTTTTTTTTTTTGAGTTCTTATTTCCTCTGTGATTATCTCAAATACCTCTTTGTGTCTAGATGGTCTTTGTTTCTTTCACTACCTAATTCTGAACCCCTCTTCTTATTTGGCCAACATTTGGGCTTTATTGAAAAAGAGAATTTCTGAGAACAGAAAAGCTCAGTCTGATGGGGTTTTTAATGGAAAAAATCAGTTAACTAATATCGAAGTGAGAGAAATAGATGAGGATCTGTATCTCTTAGGCAGCTCAAGCTGCAGGTGGAACTTAGAATGCTTTAAGCTTCTTTTAGGCTCAGTTCTTTTTAAAGACAAACCAACTAATAGATTGTTTCTTTAAAGTAGGTGCTTGCCTGCCCTACACTGAAGGGCAGTTGTCAGCAGTTCTGAAAGGTATTTCAGTGCCTTATATCAATAAGACATTACCTTTCAGACTCATCTTGAGTGTACATAAACATACCAAGACTGACTAAAATCATTCACTGTCCATGAGCACATTTGGGTGTGTATTTTAGAGACCTATATTTTGGTTTAAGATACATAATTTCTGGCACGTTTGCTTGAGCAACTTGGCTTGCAAGCGTTTCTTGTTTCTGCTCTGCAGTGAGACGCTCCTGTGCTAGATATTAGTATGAGCAGTGCAGTAAGCGACAGTAAAGCCTTCACACCCTGCAGGTCATTTAAATTGGATGCTCTATAAAGAGTCATATGCAAGGTGGGTTCTGACACGAAGAGTCTCTTGCCTGCCGTGCCCTTTGCTATCTCTTTTGGCTGTTTTCTCTGCTCAAAAGAATGTGCCAGTCAGAGCATCCAAGGACTTACCCTGTCTTGTACCTCTGAAGTAACTAGAAGGCAAGCAGCAGATGCAGTTTGTTTTGAAAAAATTATATCGCTCTCTTTCTCTACACTTTTTTATGCTGGAGAGGGGGGCAAGTACCTTCACTTCTTTCAGAAAGCTGACTTCAGAAATTCGAAAGAAACACTAAAAAGACACCTCCTCTTTGCTGTTGTTGGACTAATGTTGACTAGATTAATGACCACCACTGCAGGCTATTATAAGGCCCTTTCCTTAAATTATTACTTCTCAAAACCACAGGGATAGATATTAAATGTTGTTAAAATTTTATTTTGAACTTCAGTTGATGGTACCTTTTAGCAGGGCAGGGGCCTGTGTTTGTGGAGGCTCTCATCCTTCCATTGCTAGAAGGGCAATGTAGAGTAGAATTATTGCACTCCCATATCTTGAAGGGATGGGGAGGAGGGTGATATAACAGCTTAGAAATCTTGCCTATATTCGGGTAATGTGCTGTAAACTTTGGAATATTAAATTTAAATGAGGTATAATCTCTCACACATTTATCAAATGAATCGTGGTCTGTCTGGACAGGGGTAGCAAATAGAGCAAAGATTGAGACTCAGAAAAATGAAATTTCTCAGCTCTTCCTTAAGCTTCCTTGAATAACTTAATTGACTTCTTTAAAGCTGCCTTAGTTTCTCTACGTCTAAGTTGTCTTTATTGTATATATATGAGAAAAAAAAGTGTTTCCTATCTTTCCTTAAGCTCTTCTCTCCTACAAAAACCTTGATCAGATAAGCAGCATTTAAGCAGAGAGCATTTCTTTTCCTGTTGACCACCACCTTCTAGCTGTTTCCCATCTGTTGTTTGTAAACACTTCATGTCTTGCACTGCTGATGTTGTTAGCTCCTTGGAAAACAAGCTCTATTTTCTTATGTTTACACACTGCATCAAAACACCAGGAAATATGCCCGTGACTGTGAATCCTACGCAACGTCAGAATACGGGGGGGGGGGGGTGTTCTTGCTAGGGATGCCAATTAGTGAAACTTAGCAGAGGTAAACAATTGTGTTGCAAACTCTAAGACAGTGTAGATCATATGTACACAGAGTATATGTTCAGGTAGTCTTATCTATAAGGGAGGAGAAGATGAAGTGAGAGACCAAAGGAGGGAGCTGGGCTGTTTTTGCGAGAGAAGGGACAGGAGGTGAAGGAGCAAGGCAGAAGATGCACTGGTTAAAATATGCAGTATGTATTTTTGGCTCATGCTTTTGCAGAACTAGTTGAAGTTGTCTTTTGGAACTGCTCTGTCTCTAGAATTCCTTTCTTTTCCTGACCAAAGAAAGGTGTAGGGAGAAGGATTAATATCTGCACCCTATAACTGTCACAGATTAAGAGTGAGTCTCTTCAAAGTTTTTGGTCTGAGGAACAGAAGGGTTTTCTGTGCTGCCATGTCTCCAAATGCAGTTCATTAAGTATTCCTCTGCTGAAGAAAACAGCCAATGGATTTGCTTCACTTCAGGGCTATTACTACCCTCAACCTTCTGCTTTTTCAATTATTACATCCTGTCATGCTTTCTATATGGATGAGGTGGGATGGAAACCTGTCTGGTACTTGCTCATCCACAGGAAAATTGCTGGATTCCTCCACCGAATCATAATACTTTTCTGCAATGTCATTTAGAAGTATTGGGCTAAATTTTGGTCCTTTCTCAGGCCTTATTATACAACTTCCTGGTGTCTTTCTGAGACTTTCAGTAGACAAAATATGACAGGGAATATCTATATCTGACATTGCATCTTGGTAACCTAGAGGTAACTGGCTGTAGAACTTTTGATCCATGAGATAAAGAAATTTACTTTTCTTAACTTTTTGTTTATAATTTCTCATTGGCACTACAGTAATGATTCTCTGCACTTAAAACAGATACTTGGGATATTACTTGCTAAACACTTTTTATCAGAAGAAATGCAATCAGTCATATATTTTGTACTTTCTGGGCACAAAGTGGTGAGATAGGATCAAGGTTTGGTTTAGACACAATAATGTTTACAGAAATATCTCCCACATCTTGAAGTATGTAAAATTTCTAATTTCTTTTTTTTTTTTCTATTGACAGAAGCCCAAGATGATGCATCTTTCCATTAACATCTGTAAATATGCACAAAAGACTTTTAACTAAAACTTGGCTGGAAGAAAGTTAATGAAGTTGTTAGTAAAGTTTGCATCGCAAATGAAGAGACTGTGGATGATTCTGGTCTTTTCTTTCAGGCCTTGATGAATCATGAAAACAACAGAAAGTTGATTTTTATAAAGGAGCAGGAGATGTAAATGGAGAAAAATCAAGAACAAAAATAAATAATGAAAAGCTGATGAAAAGAGTTACTGTTGGTGGTGACCAGTCTATTGGAAGCTGAAAATTCCTTGCACTGTAATGGACCTTTTGACTTATTTTAGAGAGTCTTTCTTGTTAATTAACTTTTTTAGAAAGGTCAAACATTTTTTTCCTGCTAAAGATCATGTACTTCAACAAAGAAATCTTTTTATCATCTACAGTAGCAATACAGCAACATAAAATTCAGGTTTCTTCCTTATGAGCAAATTAATAAATCATGAGCAGTAAGCCTGGAATATTTCACACCATTTTGCCCTGTCCTCACTTTTCATTGACATTTATAGAAAGATACAAAGAATTCCTTCTTGTGTTTGTCTGTTTGTCATGACCAGGGTGAATAATCACGTAGGCTTATGAAGGTAGAGAATTATCTTGCAGTAGGCTCCCCCACTTCCAGTTTAGAGATGTGGATATAGTTTCAAAAAGAAAATGACATTCCAAAAAATCCACATGGACCTGTTAATTGTGAGAGAAGTGTGAGAAGAATGCACCATGTAAAATGAACATGCCACATTTTGATAAAAATCTTTATTTCAATATCAAAGATGCTATGCACATTCAAACTGAATTATGCAGCTTATTACTTCTGAAAATGGTTGCACCTCTTGATCGATCAGGTCAAGAGTTACACAAGGCTTTACACGCCTTGCATAAAACACCCCTTAAATGGGAGTGATGCTGCAGGAATGTTTACATTTTGAAAGCATTCTTCATATCTGAATGACAGCTGAATGAACTATCCATTAAAAAAAGGAAAGAAAAAAACCAAAAAGCTTTTTCATTAAAAGAATTAACCTGCTCAGAAATAATGAAGGAATGTCTCACAAACTATAATGATCATATGCCTTGCAGTATTAGTACTGGGGGGGGAACCTATCACTATCCTGTTTTGGGTATTTCTCTGACAAGGTACTAGGATCCATTCCGTTTCATGATTTCTTCATGCAAACTACTTAAAATACTTAGTAAAAACTGAGTAATTTCCATCAAAGAAATTTGGCAAATTAAATCAAAACACAGGTTGCTATGACAGTTCTTAACAAATATTTCTATTTTAGCTTTGTTTTGTGTTATAAATATGTCAAGATGAAGCCATTTCTGTCAAAACAGAAATTTTTCCTCTTGCAAAAATTTTGCAGGCATTTTTTCAATGCCCTCATTTTCAGTATTCATCAAAGTCAAGATGAAGGCTAATTTCAAGTGCTCTAACTCACATCTGCATAATCATAAACCCACGAGAACATGGCTATAGCCTTATAAATGAGTAATGTCATTAGATAACAGTATTGTTAGTTTAATTGACTTTGTTTACTGCTCTGTATACAAGTGACTGAAAAATAAATGACACTTAACATTGGTTAAAATGTTTCTAGTGGTTTCTGAAATGGAAGCCAATGGAATAGCTACAAGCCATTGCCAGAAAATCTTTTAACAGTTCTGGGTTTTGTTCCAGTAGCACAATGCCAAGTGAAATCAGAGTAGATACAGGGAATTGCATTTAGTCCTTTGTAAATAAGAAACAGGTGAACTCTCAAACATCCAAGCAGAAAAATAGCACAAATTTATTCTACAGGCTGTGTTGAGATGTAATCTTACATGAGGAGCTCATTTGATATTGGTGCTGGTGGACATTTCAAGTGTTAGGCCATAGAGCAAGTAGAAAAAAAAAAAACCCAAACAAAACCAAACAACCTAAAAGCCTCCTTGTTTTCCTGTGTCAGTGCATTTACAAACAGATCAAGTTGTCTCAAAGTTTTTCGGTCTGATAGTATTTCTCAAACTGGGGTTTTTAGGATTGTTGATTGATTGAATCTTCTACAGTTTGCTGACACGTCTGTTGGTTTATGCCACAGTTGCAAAATGTAATACAAGAACAGCAATATATGCTTGAGTTCTGTCAAGAAATTAAAAATCATTTGATTAATGGCAGCTTATTCCTGGTGCTCTGAAGTCACTAAGAAAGAAGGAAAAGGGAATGTCCTGAAGCAAAGCAAAGAACAAGATAACCAGAAAGCATATTGAAAACTAAGGGGGAGACAGACAGAGGGTGTAATATGTTGAAAAAGTAGGTAGGAAAGAGCTGATGTAAGATTGATGAGCTGAGGAATTGCAGGAGCCAGTGTTAACCTGCGTTTGTTCAGCATGTGTTGAAATGGATTGTACTTGAAGGGCTAAAACACAGACTTTTGTTCTTTTCTCCCCTAAACCATGGAGTTGTTTCAAAGATGTTAAGCAGTTGGGAGCGGAAGAGAAAGGTCGTTCATACAACTCTATATGAGGTGTTATGTAGTCCAATGAAAATTTATAATGAAATGTTAGAGGAACCCCTGATTATTTATTTTTACGTTCTAACTCCAGCTAACTTCAATTTTACCTCCTCCCCTCACACGCTGATGTTAATAGGGCTTTTGCAGTTGACTTGCAAGGAGCAAGATACATTTATTTTATGGTTTTTACGTTTTAATGTTGCAATGGGTTTGTCCTGCTAGAAGGTTTTAAATGCATATGGTTTGGGAAAGCTTGGAGTAATAGGGAGTAAAAGGGAAAGTACTCCAGAGAAACTGGTTATTTGTAAAAAGCTGCTGAGAAAATGAGCTTTATGCGAGGGCTCTGACTCTCTTAAGGGACATTTGGCTCGAGGACAGAATATTTGTAGGCACAGAGATTTAGGTGTGTCTGTTACTACATTATTTTGTACCATGCACAGAAAACCAGCATGTATCAGATGGTTTTTATTGTATATCTGTGCTTTCTGTGTCAGCCTGTATTGGGAATATAGAGATAAATGGATTCTGTGAT
The DNA here is from genome assembly GCA_033439905.1 of Ceryle rudis. Lineage (NCBI taxonomy): Eukaryota > Metazoa > Chordata > Aves > Coraciiformes > Cerylidae > Ceryle > Ceryle rudis. The sequence goes on along the minus strand of JAAGNO010021367.1, from coordinate 62,283 downwards.
TCTGTATGTTCAAAGAAGACCTGCTATCACTCAGGGGCATAAGGCAGGTTCAAGACATGGCAAAAACATGTAAAACTGGGAGTCAGTGTGTGCAACGCAATGCGTTTAAAGACTCAAGAGGTGTAAATTTATGTAGTAGTGAAAAGGATGTGAGCTCTAAGAATATCTGTAATTGCCGCACTAGCTGGGAACACATTTGAGGGGATACAATCATAGAAATACACTCACCATAAAAGCAAATGACAAGATAAAGATGGTCAAGAAGATACGGAGAGGAAAAAAAAATAAAGCTTACCATTCAGCATCTGATTTTCTGAAAGTCAATGGCCAACACTGGCCATCCCATGAAGAGTGCTCAATCTGTACGTTACTGATACTTTCTCAATTTACCTAACAGTAACAGGCTATCGGAGTTCAACTCTCTTTTACTGGAATCTATAAATGTTTTTTAAAATCTTACTAATGATTGAAGAATAAAACATGCAAACAATCATAAAACATGAGCATTGTTTAAATGTAAATGTGGGTGTGGTGCCTTGACCCATTTAGAATATTCGGAAGTATGCTGTATTCAAGTATTGAATATATTTTCATTATTTATTTTTCATTATTTATTGAGTGCCCAAAAATATCTTAAGAGCCTTTTAGGTAGTGTGTAATAACATCCCTTTCCCAAAAGTGGCTCAAGGCTCATGTAGCCTTCATTTACATCTTTGGTCTCTGCTGAAACAACATACTCCAACCCTACAGAAGGAGCTAACTCTACAAAGGGTCCAAGTCCTGTACATCTTAAGTGACTATCACCTTTGGCCTTGATGTGCCTAAACCTGGAGCCACAGGATGTGGTCTGGTTTATATTAATGACAAATTATCCTGAACTCTTCCTGTCTTCAGTGCTGCAGAAGCACGATGATGATGATGTATCATCCTCAGTCTGCCTCCAGATGAAACACTCTTTGATAGTACAAGAACAACAGGAATCTCTGATGACAGGAGGGAGGCTGCCAGGTTACTGCCTACAACACAAGGTTGTGTAAGAGCGAAGGAGTAACACAATCTAACATAATGAGGCACCTAATGCTAATAACAGTGGTGAAAAGGGAAGGAGTGAGCAAAGGTGGTTATCACAAGATCCTTCATTTGTTCAGTTCAGACCTTAATTTTTGTACCTTTTATTAGTTGCAGGGAGTTATAAAGATGTAAATTACAAGGTAGTTTGATGAGTTAATACCTGTGTGGACATCAGATCTAAACTGAAATTGTAAAAAGTAGGATATTGAGCAATTATGCTTTAATACTGTCATATTACGCATCTTACCTCTCCCCTTCTAGAGTTTTTTTGTAGTGTTATTTCCAAACAGTATGTTTCAGGAAGAATGTTTTCTTAGTAAGCAAACTTTTAAGTATTCTAATACATTCTAATACAATGAGGACTTTTCTTTTATAACATTTTTTCTTTATAAGGTGACAGTGGATGTCTATCGAAAAATTGCCTCATCTCTCTCTTTTATCTCCAGATTCTCTATGAAAATTGTATCATTATAAATTATAATGAAACTCAAAAAGTGACCAGGATAGTAATTGAAAGAACATTTGGCATCTTCAAAATGAGACTGAGATGCTTAGCTAATTGTGGTGAAACAGAACTAAACTGCCCTTCAAGAAAGTTCAGAGTAGTCCTGGTAGGTGTATGTTATATAACACAGCCATTAAATATGGTTCTTCTGTAAAGACAAAAAGGAAACTAATTAATGAGTCCATAATGATATGCACTCAGAAAATTATGTCATGATGGGACAGAGGAAATTAAAGTTAAGGTGCTAGCTATCTGGAACCAAAAGTGTGAACTGAAGTAAAACTGACACCTTTATTCTGAAGCAGTGCAATAGTAATGAATGCTTAAACGTGGGACTTCAGCACAGGAGAGGAGGTGCTGCTTCTGGCTCTCATGCAGACCTCCCGCGTGTTGGCTCATACGCAAGTTCTGAGCCTCCTGTGTCTTCACATTTCATCCTAAAACCATTTTAGTGTCAGTGAAATGGAAATTAGAAATACCATCTTTCCAATGCTAAAGGAAAAATGGACTGCAGAGAGTAGACTCTGGTTTCAGGCAATAAACGGATTCCAAGTTCTTTGCTTCTCATGCCAAACAGCAGAGTGGGGACTGCTTTTCCACCCCTCACCTCCTGCAGTCTACTCAGTAAGCAAGAAGTCTCTAGCAAATATTACAAAATGAGGTTCCTGCAGGTTTGTGGGGTTTGGGGTTTGGTTTTTTGTTGTTGTTGTTGTTGGTTGTTTTCTTTGTGAAAGTCCCCACATTATGTATTTCTATATGTATATGTCCTGAATCAGCTACAGCAGGACAGACAGTTCCAGTGGTTACTACAGCACTTCCAGCTTTGTGCCTCCTCCTTGAAGTGGGAACTGTGGGTTTGAGATCCCTCAGACAGACTGGCCTCCAATCCAGATCTTCTTCCCGGGTTCTTAACCAGTTGCCTTGGTGCTGCTCCTTCACCAGGCTTCCCAAGGGAAACAGCTGTGACTGATGGCAGCTTTTTATCCTACCCATCCTGTGCTGGAACATACCTGTCAGCTCAGGTTCCTCAGGTGATCCAAAGCTACATTTCTGAACTGCGTGTAGCCTTGGGCTGCAGATAGCCACTGGTGCCATCAAGATGATCCCGCTTTGTGGAATGTAGGAGAAATTTACGTGGTTTATTAAGTTCTCTGGGAGGAGGATGTATGTACTTAGAGCTTCTTAGGAAAGTAGTTGGTTTATAGCAACAGCCCTCTTTTGGATGTGATTCTTAAGTAAACACCTAAGACACCCAAATTCTTTGTCACCTCTTTCCAAATTCTTCATGGTCCTATAGGGGCAAACACCCTACTGCAAATTTAAGCAGAGGGAAGAAAAAGCTGTCCGCTGTAGACTTTTCTGTATTTATAAAACCAACTCAAAATTATTTCATTATGAGGGACCCTAATGTAGGCAAGGCAAAGCCGCTTTGCTAGGAAAACTCAGGTTAAAAGGGCCGCAATATTCAGTTATTTATGCATGAAGTGCAATAAACTCTTCAATGAATAGTATTATTAGTATTGAGAGAGTTATCATTCTGTGGATTTCTGTCCTATATTTTCTATACATCCCTCTCAAAATCTTAAAGTATCCCCAACTTTTATTGTGTTCAGGTTTTTGACCCCCCTCATCGCAAGAAATGGCACATGCCACATAAAGCTTTGCTTATGCCAGTTGTCCTGGTAATACACATATGCTGTCAGACCAGCTGGCTCTTGGCAAACAACAGAGGTAAATGTCAAGTTCTTGCCTGTCCCCCTACTGAGGACAGCACAAAACTATTTCTTTGTAAACAGCACAGTATAGCTCTAGTCCACTGATTCAGTTTTGTGTACAATACTGCAGAAAATAAACAGGGACAGACACATATAGAGAAAGGAGGAAACACACTGCACTTCATTTCTCATGAGAAATTCAGATGTTTTGGTTTTAATTAAGTTTTCCCAACTTAATCCAAGTGGTATTACACAAGAACCCAGGAACAGTCTTCAGAGCTAATGTTTTTTGGTTTTTTTTAACTCTGTCTATAGAAACGTATTTATTTCTTACTAATGAGAAACAAAGGGCCAAAACATCATGTGGGAAAAAGACGCATTACTCCAACTAAAAAGAGATCATTTTGTACCAGATTTATACTCTTGCTAGTTCTGGTCTACTTATATGCCTCCAGGTTTGAAAGGAAAAGAAATCCTCCTACGTGATTTTGTCAGAACTGTCTTGTTAGGGATCAGTTTGAACTCCTCCTCCTCCCCCATTCACATTTTTGTGTTTTTAGGCAAATCAGGGCCATCAGCAAAGTGAGAGGATTATGGAACAGTGGGGTAGTTGTGCTCTGACATTTTGTGGGGTCATGCACAGTTCTGGGATGAGCAAGGACAGATGCTACAGTGGGATTAATTGTGGTTCATAAACCTGAGGTAAAAAATGTGTTGAAAATGTTTGTTTTAGGAAAAAAGAATAAAGAACATTCTTGCTCCCATGGATTGGATGTACAAGATATTCAGAATAAACATGGCTGTTGAGCAGCTAGTGACACTACATGAAAGGAGCTTTAGCAGGGGAACAAAAGCGATACTGTTTTATCTTTGCTGCTGACTAAAGTCTGTAAGTATCTACAAAACTGTTCACATTTTAAACAAAAGTTTGGAATATGTCACAAACAAGAAAGACAAGTCACAGGGTACAAGACAGTTTTCCTCCAAGACATTGATGTTTAATCAGTCTGTGGTTACTGTCCCTCTCTCACAGTGACTGCAGTGTCATGTGGGTTGTGGACTTACCACATTGTGCCAAACAGTTGCTATAATACAGCTGCTTAACACTTTCCTATGCTCAGCTAAGCCAGGATAAATACTAAGCCTGCAGTAGATAGAAGGTGGTTTAACCTTCTGATGAAAGATAGGTTCATCCTGAAATAACTCACCATACCAAACATCCCCTCTGAATAGAAAAAAAAAAAAAAAACAAAAACCAAAACCCAGAATACAAGACATGAAAAAAACCCTGAAAACAGAATGCCAGAGGAAAAATAATCAATGGCATACTGTTAAAGAAAGTCACCCTGTGGAAAGGATTTAGTATAGCAAAAATCAGTCGTAGTTTTAGGTAGTACATAACACATCAGGGTAGTACATAACAGATAAGGAGATCTGGAGAAACTGGATCTGGGGAGAGGTTTACTCGGTATTAAATGATGATGAAACATCTGTACATTCCATCCATCACTGATTATATGAAAGAACATTTGATTTGGCAAATTATACAGAGTCCCGTACAGAGCTTTCACAGAGAGAGGAAAAAGAAAAAAAAACCAAAACAGAACAGACAGGTTGTACAACCTTGAAAATACCTAATTTTTCTTCTGTGTACACAGAAGCAAAATGTTGTGTGATTTTTTGTATATTAGGCTGTTTCTGAACAGCTAGTTATTAAAAATATCAGTTGTTTCTTCCTAGAATGAACACTTTTTAAATATACCAAGAAAATGTGCTCTATTTTTTAAAAAATATTTGATTAAAGATAAAACTGCAGATTCAGATCCCTACACATAAAGGGCTTCAGATCTACATTGACAAACTTCAACCTGTTCTTACAGTTGTAGTGCCGTCTTCTATCCCAAACTATTTTTCCTTCCTTACATGAATGCAGAACCACCCATATCAGTGGCCTTCAGTGAAATCTTTTCTATCCGTATCCATTTAATATTGTTCTGGTCATGTTTATATATATATTTTTTTTTGTAATAAGACCTTTTCAAAAAGCATCTTCCTTTAGTAATTTTCCACCACAACAATTAGATCATGACACCTAGCAACAGAACCCCCACTAGAACAGGCATAGTACTAATACCACCTAATTTAGTAAGGTTTTTGTCTCCTTCGCAGAGTAGCAATGATCCTGATTTTTATGTTATCCCACATCCATATCTCTGAACATTAGCCTAAAGGTAGTCCTAGCTCAAATACTGCTTTCCTTGCCCCAATCTGTAATGTAGTGTTCAGATCCGAGAGGAAAGTACTGAAAGTACAGCAGGACATTTCTTCATCACGTGCCTTTGCCCTGCGAAAGAAGTAAGCCAACACAGATATATTTGATTCTCTTTCCTTGGACAGCAAAACACAATTCTGTCCTATGTGGTTACATGCTACAAAGCTGGTAACTTCACCATGAAGCTTTACTAGATGGCTAAGAAATGGAAAGCTCATCAGCAGACCGTGTACTGAATGTGTCTGTATAATGTGCTTCCCTAAAGACTGTCTTCAAGATTGAAAGTCTGATTAATCTTTGCTCAATCTGACATGAAGCTGGGTTGCTCGAAATTGCTTTTTGATCTGAATAAAGGCTGTGATACAAGAGCAATGTTGTAACAAAGGCTTTCAGGGGGAGCATCAGAAGAGCATCACCTCAAAGGAATTGCCGATTATTTTTTCCACTTCTACAGTGTACAAAGTTCAAGACAAAAGTTTCTTTGAGAACTTGAATCAGGCTGTATCATTTCCAAAATTCATGGCTAAGCAAGAGATGTCATTCACTCAAGCCATCATCAAAATGTTTCTAATTACATCCCTGACTAATTACATTACCTGTATACCTTTTAAATAATGATTTTAAAATTACAACACTTGGCTCAAAATTGATTCCTTATTTTTAGGCAATTCTTCCTATCAGGTTGAACCAACAGTGCTTAATCAGATGATAAGTTTTCACACAGAATTGCTGATTATACTCCTGAACCTGTAAAGTGCCGCAGGATCAGAGGAGGATCAGAGTGGGGAGGGAAAAAAAAAACCAAAACAACCTACCCAGGATCACTTCTTTCTACAATTCAGCTAGGAATAATTAGTGCAGTCATTTTACATGATATCCTAAGGATATACTGACACTCTATGTCCTTTATGTGGTATCAGGAAAGGACACTGCATATCCTAATTGGAAATAGACCAGACATTTGAGATCATTGCTCCTTACCCACATTTCTGACACTAAATGGGACCATCCCGTAGATCTAGGAGGTCCTGGGTCTGCAGAACATGCCATATACTTCAGCTGGGGAACATAGGAGACAAATCTAATGCTGTGCAATTATCTTTTTTTTTTTTTTTTTTTTTTTTAATTAAAAAGTCTGTTTGGCTATGATGTCATGAAGAAGCTAACCATCATTCCAGATGCCTACAACAAGTTTGCAGTGTCCTGTTCCTACATACAGCCCAGGACTGGGTGAAGAGCATCAACAGCTTTGGATGTATGTGACCTGTGAGAGCAAATCCTGACTCAGTAAGAATATTGTCTTTCTAAATGCCAATTAAAAAGAATAAATAAATAAATGTTTACTCTCCCCATTTTTTATCTGACTACACTAGATACCTAAATAGATAATAGGTTACTCCTTGGTTGGATGTTTTGTTTTCTCTTCTACACGCATCTCTCAACAGCAGTCATGTGCAGTCAATTCTCCTCAAGCAATTTCACTCTCGTACCCAACTGGGTTTGGCTTTGAAAGCTATTTAAAGCATACCAGAAGGTGAATTTTCCCATCCAAAGCTGCTCCAATATTTTTTAGACCTTTAAGCTGACACCTTAACTGAATCATTTTATGTTGTCTCACTAAAGGTTTAAACTAACGGGTATAGATAAATCCTTTAAGGAATACATCATCTTTTGCCAACATTCTTGGCAAAATCTGTGTTCTCATTAATGGCTTTGTACACAGGCATTAAGCAATCCCTAGTGCTTCCACTTGGCATTTGGTTCTTTTATTCATGTGAATATTTCTGTTCAGTGTTTTTGTTGGGAGGTACCTGATCTAAGTTTAAATCTGGAAAGGTAGGTGAGTTCCATCCCTTGCTGGCTTTTGGACGATAAATAAGAATTCAATACTAAGGTTCAAAATTTTGTGGCAGATGTTGCACAACCACTAAACGGAGGCATCATTACCCAGCAAACTTTACAGATTAAGACATGAACACATGAAACAGGACATGAAGGCTGAATTTGAACATAAATGAAGATAGTGAAAAAATATTACAATGTTTTATGTTTCATTTATGTTCCTGCGTATTGGAAACTTTATCTATTCAATCTCTTTAATGAAAACAGAAAGAAGCTGAATCATGTCAACCAGAATATGTGTGTACTGTTTGAAAAAAAAAGAAAAAAGCTAGAAAAAAATCATTTTTAAATTAAAAAAAAGTTAAAATCAATTCCTTTATAATAAAAATAGAGCTTATGAAAAGATTTTAATTACTTTGTTTAGAGTCAAGCCAATACTTTTCCAATTCAAAATAATTTCATCTTTCCTTTCATATTTGCCAAACTGACTAGAAATGAAAGCAAAATGAATCATCAAAAGTAAATATTGATTTTTTTTTTCATTTTGGTCAGCAGACAATAACAAAAATTAAATCAAGTATTCACACATTTCTAGTATTTTTGTTGTTGCTAATGCAAGGGTAGAGGTTGGAAGTACATCAGGAACAGAAAAGGAAGGCATGAGTAGGTTACAGGAGAGAGATGAGCTGTAAGCTGCAAGCTGCAAGCATCTCAGGATGAGTACAGGGATCTTCTTAGGTCATGCAGAGAAAAAATTAGAAAGGCAAAAGCCCAGTTGGAGCTCAGTCTATCCACTGTCACAAGGGACAACAAAAAAAGAGTTTTCAAATACATCAATAAAAAGAGGAGGGGGGGATAAAAGGGAGGATCTCCATCCTTTATTGTCTGCTGGGGGCAGGGGAGGGTGGAGAACATAAGAACCAAGGATGAGGAAGAGGTTCAGATCCTTAATGCTGTCTTTGCCACTGTCTTTATTAGTCACACTAGCTAGCCCCAGGTTATTCAGCCTCCTGATCTGAAAGATATGAACAGTGAGCAGAAATATGCACACATCCCACACCATAATCCAGAAGGAAGCAGTTAATGACCTGCTATGGTATCTGGACACTCACAAGTCCACGGGGCCAGATGGGATCCACCTGATAGTATTAAGGGATCTGGCAGAGAAGATTGCCAAGCCTCTCTCCATCATTTATCAATAATCTTGGCTAATGGGAGGTCCCAGATGACTGGAGGCTTGCCAATATGATACCCATCTACAAGAAGGGCTGGAAGGAGAATCCGGGGAATTACAGGCCTGTCAGCCTGGCCTCAATACCCAGAAAAATTATGGAGAGGTTCATCCTGAGTGATCTCACACAAGTAGTACAGGACAGTCAGGGGATCAGGCCCAGCCAGCATGGAAAGGCAGGTCCTGCTTGACCAACCTGATCTCATTCTGTGACCAGGTGATCTGCCTAGTGGACAAGGGAGAGACTGTGGACATTGTCTGCCTGGACTTTAGTAAGGCCTTTGACACCATCTCCCACAGCATTCTCCTAGAGAAACTGGTGGCTCATGGTACAGAGAGGTGTACTCTTCTGGTTAAAAACTGGCTGGCCGGCTGAACCCAGAGAGTTGTAGTGACAGAGTTAAATTCAGTTGGAGGCTGGTCACCAGTGGTGTCCCCCAGGACTCAGTTTTGGGGCTGGTCTTGTTCAATAGCTCTATCAATGATCTAGATTAAGGGACTGAGTGCTTCCTCAACAGGTTTGAAGATGACACCAAACTGGGTGGGAGTGTCAATCTGCTTGAGGGTAGGAAGGCTCTGCAGAGGGATCTGGACAGGTTGGATTGATGGGCCGAGGGAAATTGTATGAGGTTTAATAAGGCCAAGTTCTGGGTCCTTCACCTAGGGGTGATGGTCAACACCCAGCTGAACATGAGCCAGCATGTGCCCGGGTGGCCAAGAAGGCCAACAGCATCCTGGCCTGTATCAGAAATTGTGTGGCCAGCAGGAGAAGGGCAGTGATCATGACCCTGCACTTGGCACTGGTGAGGTCACTCATTGAGTGCTGTGTTCATTTATGGGTCCCTCACTATGAGAAAGACATTGAGGTTCTGGGGTGGGTTCAGAGAAGGCAACCAAGCTGGGGAGGGGTCTGGAGAACAAGTCCTGTGAGGAGACGCTAACGGAACTGGGATTGTTTAGTTTGGAGAAGAGGAAGCTGAGGGGAGACATCATTGCTCTCTACAACTCCCTGAAAGGAGGTTGTAGTGAGGTGGGTGCAGACTCTTCTCTCAAGTAAATAACAACAGGACTGAAGGAAATGGCCTGAAGTTGCACTGGGGGAGGTTTAGATTGGATATTAGGAAGAATTTCTTTGCTGAAAGACTAGTCAGGTGCTGGACCTGCCTGCTCAGGGAGGTGGTGGAGTCACCATCCCTGGATGTGTTCAAAAAACATGTAGATGAGGCACTTCAGGATATGCTCGAGTGGGTTGGTGAGGTAGATGTCTGTGGTTTGGGTTTTTTTGTGGTTTGTTTTGTTTGTTCATTTGTTTGTTTGTTGATGGTTAGACGTGGTAATCTTAGAGGTCTTTTCCAACCATGACAATTCTGTGATTCTAAGAAATCAGGATTTAAAGAAAGATAAGGTAATGGATGTTTGGAGTTTTCCCTGTGTTTGAAGAGTAGTAAAAGGGAAAGTGCAGGTATGCAGGATAAATTGACAGCTGGACTGTAAATCTGAGGCTATTAGGAAAGGTCATCGTCCTAACAGGTTACTGGGTCAGACAGGCTGGGTAATGAAGGGGGTTGATTTTAAAGACAAGAAGCTGTTATAGACATGCAAATGAAGCTTGCATCTGAATTTGACAAGCTCCCCTATGTAATAAATGAAAATACAAAATGTCCTGGCTTTAAATGTACCCCATTTGTTTTCCTCACTCACTGCAGTTTTTCCATCCAGAAACCCCAGTGGCTTTAGGTTCCCCAAGTTGGTATGGAAGGCATATGGTTTCAACTGGCTTTTCAAAGCAGTTCTTGTTTGATAGAGGGGAGAAAATATTTAAAAAATCATATTTTCCAGGACTGTTTCTATGGTACTAGAAATGTACAATGTAATCTGTCTGTTATTTCCCATTGCCACCAAGGTCACACCTGTCTGGCACAAAGCCCAGATCAGAGGCTATTTTACCTCACATTTTTCGCTGTTCAGGGTTAAAACATTGTTTTGCTATTGTATGAACAAAGATTATAGTGTTTAAAAGCGACTTTCATTCTCAGATTATTTTTCTTTATTATGGTAAATTTATATATTGATAATTATTACAGTAGCATCTAGCATTATGTTTAGCATCTATCATGCAGGGCTCTGCACATCTGTGATAGAAGAATGCAGTCTAGGTAATATAGCATATAGGAATATGGTAATATAGCATATAGGGAACAATACATTTATATGATGTTATATATAAAATTTAGAATTGCATGTAATAAATAATTTTGTATGTATGAAGAAGGAGTTTCTTCTGGGATCCCATTGACTGTAATACTTTGGAAATGCTTTCTTGTGGGTTTTTTTTTTTAATTCCCTTTCCTGAGGATGTAATTTTATTTTTTTTTTTAATTTCTCAAACATTTTAGACCTATTCCACTTCTCCATTTTTTCTTGGTTTTTTTTTTTTTTTTTTAATATTCTCACACTTCTTTGCATTTGGAAGGATATCAAAACACAAGAGCAGCCATGCCACTTTCATTGGCCATTTCAATGAAAACAAATTTAGGCAGACATAATAAATATATGTAGAAGAAAAAATAAATACCTTTTCTCAGAAGAACATATAAAAAGTAAGCCTATATAGATAGGCTCAAGTCATGTACAAATGACTTGATGCATATTTTTATTTTAGTATTTGCAGGAAGATGGATCCCAGCCCATTAAAACTGAAGTTTCCAGAAAGACAGGCATTCTGATGTATCATCTGTCAAGGTAAGGATACTAAGAACAACTAGCTGACTGATATGATGGATTTTCACTTTCTTACTCCCTGTTAGAAGGAAGAAAGTGTGGAGCTGAACAGCTGGTAACATTTGCTAAAAGATTATGGTGCTGAAATTCTGATTTAAATTTGACTTCTTGGCCGTAAACACATGAAAAACACATGGAATGTTCCTATTCCTTAACATATTTTCACTTGAGAAGAATTATTTCAACTGCTTTCTATATAAAAACCATGCAGAATTAAAGAGCAAAGTGGTCTCCAACTGAAAAAACCCCCATGTATTTCACAGAATCACAGAATTTCCTGTAAAAGGAAGTCATGTAAGAGGCACAAAGCTTTCTTTAGAGTAGCTGCTACCACCTTCTGTAAGATGGTTGAAACACATGTAAATGAGAAGAAAGGTTAAAAAAAATATTAAAATTTGGCAGTATACTAATACTCTTCCCTAAATTGTCTTCTTTAAGCTTAGAACTACAAAAGCCTTTCCTCGTATACATAACAGAGTAACCAAGTCGATATATCTCTGACTACCCCATGGTGTGATGTAGCTTGGAAATATTTTAGAAGTGATGTGAAACTAGCCCATATGCTGTCACAAATCCTGTTAGCACCTCTCATATGTGCAAGTAAAGAAAGTAGTCTGTGGTATTTGCAGCCTTTGACCAATTGGTATGTAAACTCTACCAGATATTTTGGTAAATTTTAGAGGAAGATATTTGCTCATTAAAACTAGACCAAGACCACCAAATCAATAAATTAAATACAAAATGAGTTAAAATCAAATAAATAAGTAAATCAAGGCATAGTGATTTCCAAGCTTTGTCGTCAGAAGGTGTCTATGAAACAGCCATCCAGAAGTGAAAAGCCGAACCGACATCAATTTAAAAACTTTATTTTCTGTGATAGAAAAAAAATAAAGGAAGAATACTTCTATGTTTGTCTGAGAGGAGTCTTTGCAAATGTGTTAGGAACATACTCCATTAGAAATCCCTAAAAACCTAAATAAAATCCAGATCATCACTGTAGCGCACTGTAGATGTGGAGTGAGGGATCAGACAGCATCCCTACACTAATTATCAGTAAGAGTTTCGAGTTATAAGAAATAATTGCAATGAAGGGCTGATTTCATAAAGCATTCTGGAGCATTGGGTGAGGTGACCTGATTTAAGCTACAGAAATTTCAATAAAACCAGGAAAAGTTATGCAAATAGAAGAAGACTATATGTTAGATATTTCAGATATGAAGAGAGTTTGCAAGAGTGTTTGGATTTATTGACGTCTGGAAAACCTTTACAGTCAAAGACTAAACAAGATTGATTTAATTTATCTGAGAAAAGATTATGATTACAACATCTTCTGATCTCTAAGTAGGAACATGGAGAGAAGACTTTTGGTAATGGAAAGCTCTTTAGCTGACAGAAACATGACAAAAGCCAATGGACAAAATAATTTAAATAACTTTGGAAATAAACCACACATTTTTAAACCATGATTATGTGTAACAAAAGCATGTCATTGATTGCCCATCATGTTAAGTCTTTATGTTGAGATTTTTTTTTCTAGAAGGAGTCCTAACGCTGCCAAAAGTTATATCCTTGATGTAAGAAGCGCTTAGGGAAAGATGATATATATTATGAGCTGTACCAAAGACAGGCTAGGTGAACATAATGGTGTCTTCTGAGTTTATAATTTATACATCTTCAATATTAGACCATGGTTTATGCTGTTTTGTATCTTCTGCGATAAGTTGCATTGTCCTTTGGGGAAAAATAAAGTAGATAATTCTATTGTTTTCATTGCAAGTCATCTTCTAATCTAGCTGGCTTGTTTGTGCCTGCTGAAATGGAGAGTTGGGAACACTTAGTGCTTCACAAACACGTGGCATGTGTTCCTGGGCTTCATTAGTACACTAGAACTTGCTGATTCTGAGAATTAATATATTGTGTACTTCATTCTCCAATGCACCTCACTTTTTCTTTTTTATTTTCAGTTGTCTCTGAATTTTTAAAGAAATCCAGAAAACTTCCTCCAGAGCAATTGCACCTAAATGCTCTTACAAGCTTTATTTCTATGATATGTTGGGTCATCTCCATCTACTGCCTGCAGCTGAAGTTGCGGATGCAATTTTAATTCTTGAGCACAACCAGTCTGTGTGTTAATACTAGGGGACATTGCTAAGAAGAAATACATTGACAGTCAAATCAGTTTATTGACCAGCAGGCAAGAATTTATCAGCGTTTGCTTATATCAGTAGTTTATAATGGGTTTGTTTAGTAAAAAAAAATATTATAGGCTGTTTCCGTGCAGCCAAGCAAATGTACTCAGCTGTAAGGAGGTGTGAGGAGGGTGTCTTAAATTAAGTTGTACTCATCAAGCATTAGAAGACTTCACTGAGCAGAGATGTGGTAACAGAAATCTTCAGAGAGGGTACCTCAGTACTAGTAAATGGAATTGGTGAAAAGTGATTTTTAATGAAGACTACAAGAACTAGCAGTATTTTAACAAACAGTTCTGCTGGCCTGGGTTGATTCACTCCAGCACAGTAAAGACTTTGTTGTTAGAAGTACTTTCACTCCCATTAGGATCCTGACTACCTGAAATCATCCAGGATTTAATGTCCCACTTTGAAAGAGGAGGAAGCATTAAACAAATTGGCCAATCCAGGGCAAATAACCATACTAAAATTTATTGAAAGGCTGTTCACCAAATAACATATCCTGCAGTTAGACCCAGTGGCTTTTGGTCTCCACAAAGCTTTGACTCTGACTTGTGATTTCAACTCAATACCATGATTCTGTCAAATACGACTTTGGAAGACCATAAAACTAGTAGACATTTTGGAGCACAGACTACATAAAGACAGAAGCAATAAACAAAATTCTTGTTCTATAAAGAGGAGGGAGACCACTACACTAACAGTATGATTCATCCTCCTTAACTTTAGCCATTCAAAAAGTAGGTGTCAAATCAAAGTTAGTCATCCCTTTTTTGTCAACTGTGGAGGAAGATGTATCCTGCCTGCTTTAGATAGCCACTTTGGGAACTGCTCTTTAGAAATGTTTCCTTCTTTCCATTGTGGGTGGAGGATCACCCAGGGGAGCAGCCACTGAAAAGTTACACCTTCCAACCTAAATCTAGACAAGAAGTCTCTTCTTAAGGCCCACTCTGTGCTGAAACCAAGTATCTGTGGTTCAGTCTGTTCAAGGTATACATACAAGGTTATATTGGTTTCAGTGCATGCACAAGTTTCAATTAAAATAACTAAATAGAAAAGAAAGCAAGGGAGAGCCAGAGGCAAAGTAAAATTAAGTTAACCACAAGACCTCAAGAATCACACTTGCCTCTTCAGTCTGTAGCAAAAATAAGAACATGATCCTAATCTCAATGAATAGAGACAGAAGAGAAATTGTGTCCAAGTGAGGTGATTCAACCAATATACTGTCCTGGCATTGCTGAGGGTTCAGAAAAAAAATTAAAAATCAGCAGACAAAGTAAAATAAAGAATTGAAAGAGAAGTTTGGACTGATATTTCACTTTTTAACAACCCTCTGCTTCAGAATGATTTACTCCAGGGTTTGTATTGATTTACAATTATTAGACAGTTATTGTAATTTATTTTGATAAAGCAATAAGGGAGTGCTGAAAATATGTATTAAATATGAGAAACTTTGTAGCATTGGGCCATTAATCACAGTCGATCAGCTACAATATATGTGCTAATAAACCATTAGTGAATATTTAACCTGCAAACACAATACTAACAAGCTGATAGATCACCTCCTTCAGGAAAAGATAGACTTCATGGGAATTTAGAATTATTTAGCTTGTGACACAGCACAGGATTTAAGAGTGGGAAGCAATTTTGCCATGTGATTTTCTTTTTTAGTGTCTGACTTGCTTAAGAA
Organism: Ceryle rudis; assembly: GCA_033439905.1. Taxonomy (NCBI): domain Eukaryota; kingdom Metazoa; phylum Chordata; class Aves; order Coraciiformes; family Cerylidae; genus Ceryle; species Ceryle rudis. Next base: position 46,987 of record JAAGNO010021367.1, on the reverse strand, counting down.
AAGAGTGCTAAAACTAATTTTGCTTCTTGTTGGTTTAAACATTAGCAATCCTGGGGTTTGCAAAAATCTTAAAGATATTTATAAGGGTGAGTCAGATACTCTATTGTATAATGTAATCAAGTGGCCTTTGATTTTACTGCAGAAAGCATAATAAAACTTGAGTACAGGAACAACTGCATGAGAAGAGCCCAAAGGAACTAAGGCTTCCCAGCATTTTGTTGCACATGTCGGAGAAAGAAGTATTAGGGGGTTTAGCACTTGCATAAGTGTCCTGATTAATTGGAGATTAAATGATCATTTGTTCAGCAAATGGTGCAAAAGTCTGGGCATGCTTTTCTGACCAGCTATGCTGGTCTCTTGCCAGGCAGATCTCCAAGTCAGGGGACAGTTTTCAATCTCACCCTGTCCGTAAAAAGGTGGAGGGGTGCTGGAAGAGACACTGCTTGGAAAGGAGTTAATCTATTAACACCTCCTCATTGATTCATTTTCTCCTTCAACTCATTCTAATTCTCATTCTGCTGATTGTTTCCTGTCAGGAAGGGCATTTGTAGAAAGGTTATCAGCTTCTTGTAAGGACATACCAAAGCTACTACACACAAACTTAGCCCACTTTTCCAAATGAAATGAGGTATAAACAGCTGCAGACAAACCCTGGCTTCTTTGATGTGAATAGGAGTGTTCCTGTCAGTGAAGATCTGGATTTGGCTCTGAGCAAAATGTTTCAGCTCTGAGTGACGTCCATATTACAAGCATTAAAAAATGGTTGCTTTTAAATTAGGAATAAGGAAAGAAGGAAATGGGCCATTACAAACCATATTTGGTAATGGCAGGACATAGAATGAAAAGCCAATGGTAGTGGCAAACTGCAGTTACCAGGGGAGCATAATATGGGATGTGAAACATTAAACTTTATAGATGTGGAGACTCACCACACTGAAGTTATAATTACCAGAGGAAGTGATAACATTATGGCAGATACTGAGGACATGTATGATGCATTTCTGAGAAACAAATTAGTATGAATAGCAAAGGCTTCCCTTATGCTATTTCAACTAAATTTTTTTTCAAAACTTCCATTTTCCTGGTTTGAGTTAGAACAGAACTAATTCTGTTCACTCATTTGACTTTTCAGCCAAGTCTCTTCTAAGTCACTGCCCTTTCTGAAGTTATCAGCAGATTTTCGTGGACAGTCTCTGCAGTGATAACGCTCCGTGTTTAGAGTTACTACCAAGGGTTGGAGCAGGCAGAAAGGCTCTTGCTTACACTTGTTCCTGTGCAGACCAAGGTCACTCACTGCTAAATCTTGTGCACCGTATTGGGGTTGCAGAAATTAAGTAGCACCTGCGGGGAAGAGTGGGCACGACAGGTAACCCTAAACTGACCAACAAGGGATTCCATCCCATACCCGTCACCTTCAGTATTAAGCTGAGGGATCACAAAAGTCAAGCTCTTCTTGAATGGATTTGCATCTGAGGAGGACTCAGTCCATTGTGCTTTGAATCCTGATCCATGTGTTCCTGAATCCAATTTCAGAATCCAGTTCCTGAATCCAGTTCCTGTCTGACACTGAGTCTGGTCTGGACTTCTCCAGTGCCTGCTCTACAGCATCAGTGGTGATGGTGACGTAATTGCCATCAGGGGGGCTGGGTTTTTGATGTTGGTTTTGTATATATATTTGACCTCCATTGAACCTGCAAAATTTTACCATGCATTAAGAATTTCTTCTGCAAAGTTTCCATCTGTGAATTGCTAATATTTCCTTTAATTTATTTTGTGTGTTATTTACAATTTAAAATTGACTGCCTATGTAAATGGAGCTGTTGCAGGTAGTCATTCCATTACATGGAATGATTGCTTTTGTTATTCCCCATCACCTCCCCCCATGTAAAACCTCCAGACTATACTGCTTACTCACAGTAATGACTCTTCACAAGGATTTGTATTTCCCAACCACAATATTGATACAAAATATATTTAATTCTTAGTAGGTATTCATGTCATACACTGTAACAGTCCATCTGTTACTAACACCCTGCTATGCATAATGTTTAAACTGGGGAGTTTAGGGGTAAGAATGGTTAGGATTATGGGGTTTTAACTATACCTGCTGCTTGCTTAGCACAGTAGGCATGGGAGGTGCTGATGTGTAGGTGCTGCTAAAGTGTGTGGTTCAATATTATTAACATCAGGTGCCACAACAGTACAAGTAATAATAATATAATCAAGCATAGATATACGTTAGTGGGACTGTGAGCGGAGATCTGGTCTTAATATCCTTAAAATATGGTGATGCTCTGCAATAGTTTCTCTGAGGACCCTGCTCATAGATGAAATTGATGATAGAGGTATAATCCGTCTGGTTTATTATATACTGTGTCTAGTTAACAGCAGCACAAATCGCTCACAAGCCTTTTCCCACATCACATTTGTGTCCATGATTCTTCCTACTGTCTCACTTGGACATTCACAGATCTTCTTCTGTTGTACAATGTAAAGGTCTTAATGGGGAGGATACCTAATGAGGGATGAAAACTTCTTTTCTTTATGCTATTTGGTAAATAAATTTATAAACTAATGCAAAGCTGCAAAAGATTTATTTTTTTTTTCCCAGAAGTACTGCATATCAGTCCTTCCATTTATATCTCTAGATATGCTGGGGGAATGGTGGTGAGAAAAGACCTTGTAAGTACATCAGGTGATTTTCTCCATGATGTCATTTAAAAAAGGAAACAAAAAATTGAATACATGCATCAATGTAGTGAATTTTAGGCAGAGATGCTGCTTGTCCCCAATGTTTTTACAAGTTCCAGGTGGAAGTTCTATGGTCTCAATGATTCAGCAATAGCTGGAGATAACACAAGCCCATCAAAGGTGCAGGAATTATCCCAATTCTTCCTTTCTGTTGCCAACAGAATATGCAACTAGCAATTCCCAAAGCCTCCCTCCAGCATTTCTCCATTGAGTTTACATAACATGTCAAAGAAATTATTTCTCTCTTTGATTACTGCAGTAAAATAAAAAGCACTGAAAAAGCAACATCTCAAAAACTTACACTGCAGTTACAAGAAAAATCCATCTCCCTGTAAAAAGAAGTAATAACTACAGAGTTGATAGTCCTTGTTATTTTGTTATTAGACTTTATTATTACAATGCCATTTTGAGACCCTTACAGTAGGAATGTAAGAAAGAGCAAGTCAGCAACCAAGTTCATAGGCCAATAGAGTAAGATACATCAACTCCAGCTCTAGTGCATTTGGACCCTGCAAAAGTTCTCTTTGTTGGCTGAACAGCAGAAGCTAGAGAATAATATTTTACTATCCCATTGTATTTTTCTGCCACTTTCTATCTGGCACTTAATAGTTAAGGCAGGAAATTGAGTTCTCGCTTTAAAGGTCTAAGATCTAGAATCACAGAACCATACAATGATGTGGGTTGAAAGGGACCTTTAAAGGTCATCTAGTTCAACATCCCTGCAGGAAGCAGGGACATCTGCAACTAAGCAGGTTGCTCAGAGCCCCATACAACTTGGCCTTGAATATTTCTAGGGATGGGGCATCTCCTATCTCCCTGGGCAACCTAGGCCAGGGTCTCACAACCCTCAGTTTAAAAAATGTCTTCCTTCTATCTCATCTTCATCTCCCCTTTTTTAGTGTAAAACTATCACCCCTTGTGCTGCACAACAGTCCCTGCTCAAAAGTTTGTCCCCATCTTTCTGATAGGTCCTTTTAACTACTGAAAGGCCACCAGAAGGTCTCCCCAGAGCCTTCCCTTCTGCAGGTGGTACCCCCCCAGCTCTCCCAGCCTGGCCTCCCAGCAGAGGGGTTCCAGCCCTCCCAGCTTTGCTGGGGCTCCTCTGGCCCTGCTCCAGCAGGTCCCTGGCTCT
>JAAGNO010021367.1:25015-38989 GCA_033439905.1 Ceryle rudis | reverse complement strand
GGGGGGGGGGTGGGGCGAGAAGAGAGAGATAGGAAAAAAACCCCATGAAAGACAAATAGATTTCAGAGGAAGCTTTTGTCTGTGCTGTAGGAGGATATGTACAGCCTTGTTGGGTGGCTTATAATGGGTTATTAGGATGCAGGAAAGCTGCTAGGTAAACTGGGGATGGTCATGACTTGATGGGTTTCAGGAATACATTAGGAGCTTTGTGTGTGGTAAACACGTCCTGTTGAATCAGTAGGACAGAAACATCTTCCTAAACATGGAGCCAGGCCACCTCTGACCAAGCAGTAGGCAAGATGCTGCCTTTTTCATTCCATGTACTGGCAAGAAGATTTGGTAAATCTAGAAATAAATTCTTCAGGATTCTCCTTCTTGGGATTCTCCTCCTCAACTGCTTTTATTCCTAGCAGCTCCTGGAGGCTGGTAGTTGAATGCCTTCCCATTTTCTTCAGCATTTTAAATCAAGCCATTTTCACTCAGTCATTTTTTACACTGTTTTTTAAACACATTGTCACCCAAAGATTGTCTGAACTTGTAACTCATTAGGTGCTGTATGTGCAAGTTGTTCAGTAAAATTCAAAGTGTAGAAGGGAACCAGTACGCTGTGCAAATCTCTCTTTTCACTCAGCTGGACTTTTGCCACTGCTTTCAAAGGCAGCATGTTATCTCAAATTTAGAGAAAGCCCAGCAAAAACAGAAAAATAGGTCGTCATGTTCAAAACAGCTACAGTTTGATGCTTCTGGCCAGTTATTTTCATACACTGTGATTAATTTAAATTAATTTAATTTAGCTTGTTTTAAAAATTGCATAACTTTTATCCGGATGCCCACACCAGATGGCTCAACCAGACTGAAAACAGGAAGATGCTGTAATTGCAGCAGTGTAATAATATTTATTTACTACAAGTCTCACTGTCTCTGATGCTCATCAGAGCTCTGCGGTTTTGTGCTTTGCAGTATGTTCCTTCAGTACATTTCATTTTTATCCACACAATCGTTTCTATCTCCAAAATTATTTCAGCAAATTTGTTCTGTTAATGTTGTTCTAAATTTTATGCTGCTTGTGAGAATCCCACCAGGTCTCCCTGTTCTGTGTTCTGCCTCCATGACACTGCAAATCATCAGCATTAATTACTTCAAGGTTAGAGTGGTGTCAAGCTCAGTTCCTGGTCTAATCATTGCCTGGATGACTTCTGTGGTTTAGGAATTCTCTCATAATTGTGGAAATATTCTACCTCTAAGTCATTTCAAAAAATCTGTCATTTTTAGAGCTGGAAAATCAGGAACTTCATGATTGAGTAGCATTTTCTTTGACTTGTTTTTGCTTATTTAATTTACATTTGCACACGGTAGGAAGCAAAAGATCGTTTTAACCTCAGATTTAACTTTAGTGATTTCCAATGTTCCTCATCTCAGACCTGCAAACATGATTCTCATTTGCCCATGCACACCCCAAAGTTCATGCCAACAATCTCACATGACTTTTCAGAGACTGAGCACTGTTGTAAGAAAGATGAAAGTATTCCTGAATTAACTTGTTTGAAAGGAAATATCTGAATTTTGGAGCAATTTTGGTGCAGCATTCAGGTTAGAGTCTCTTCATTACTATTTCTTTGCAATTACTACACTGTGGATCATCTGCCCTGGCAGTCTGCTAACCCACACTGTCCTGCACGACATCCTTGTCTCTAAATCAGAGAAACATGGATTTGATGGACAGACAACTTGCTGGATAAAGAACTGGCTGGATGGTCACACTCAAAAGAGCTGTGGTCAATGGCTCAATCTCCAAGTGAAGGCCAGTGATGAATGAAGTTTCTCAGGGGTCAGTGTTGGGACTGGCACTATTTAACATCATTTTTAGTGACATGGACAGTGGGATCAAGTGCACCCTCAGCAAGTTTTTGGATGACACCAAGCTGTGTGGTACAGTCTACACACTGAAGGGAAGGGATGCCATCGAGGGGGACCTGGACTGGTTTAAGAGGTGGGTCTGTGCAAATCTCATGAAGTTCAATAAGGCCAAGTGCAAGGTTCTGCACCTGGGTTGATGCAATCCTTAGCAGAAATACAGGCTGGGACATGAGTGGTTTGAGAGCAGCCTTGCAAAGAAGGACTTGGGATTGCTGGTTGACGAGAAGCTCAACATGATCTGGCAATGTGTGCACTCACAGCCCAGAAAGCCTACTATATCCTGGGCTGCATCAAAAGCAGTGTAGGTCAAGGGAGGGGATTCTGCACCTCTATTCTGCTCTGGTGAGACCCCACCTGGACTATTGTGTTCAGCTCTGGGGCCCCCAATATAAGATGAACATGGGCCTGTTGGAGTAGTTCCAGAGGAGGTCACAAAAATGCTGAAGGGGTTGGAACACCTCCCCTGTGAGGACAAGCTTAGAGAGTTGCGTGTGTTCAGCCTGGAGAAGAGAAGGTTCTGGGGAGACCTTATTGCATCCTTGCAGTACTTAAAGGAGGCCTACAGGAAAGATGAGGAGGGACACATTATCAGGGCCTGTAGCAATAGGATGAGGGATAATGGTTTCAAACTGAAAGAGGGTAGGTTTAAGTTATATCAGAAATTAGGAAGAAGCTCTTCACTGTGAGCGTGGTGAGACACTGGCACAGGTTGCCCAGAGAAGTTAAGGATGCCCCATCCCCGGAAGTGTTTAAGGCTAGGCTGGATGAGGCCTCAAGCAACCTGGACTAGCGTCCCTGTCAGTGGCAGGGAGGTTGGAACTAGATGATCTTTAAGGTCCCTTCCAACCCAACCCATTCTGATTCTATGATTCCTGCCCTAAGAGAGGTCACAAGCAAAACTCCTAACATCTTCAGCTGGAACAGGATCTGAAGCCCAGGACCCTGAACAAAATGCTATCAAGCCACATGCAAAAATTATAGATTTTCTAGAAAAATCAAATGCTGATTGTTTGCTATAGTAATGAAGAAAGAGATAGTTATTAATACACATCTTTGTGTATGTTTATGAAACATTTTTGTTTAAATAAAATAAATCAATATGAATTAATTAGGGCATTTAATGCTGTCCTGCCCATCCCTGTTGTGCTACCAGAGATCCAAGGACTTTTGTCAAACATACATCATCAGGTCATGTAGATCTACTTTTTTTTCTTCCTCTTTATGTGACAATTTCTTACTGAAATAACAGATAATTATTCTGACAATTTTTAAGTAATAGGGACAGTTTTTATTGCTGAAGTGAATGAGGTACTTTCCTTAGGACAATGGAGATCAATTGATTTGAGGAGACAATTCATTAGCATGGACCAAAGCCTATTTTTACTTAAGTCAGATCAGTGGGAAGTTTCCTAGGCATGATCAAGGGCCCACATTCTAATTACAATTAATCAGTTATCTGGTGTATTTGGCTGCTCTTTTTCTGTTCACAAACAATTTACAAGTCACACTGATTTTCTTGCATACTTATTTCTTGTTTGTAATTGTTCAATGACTAATTTAAGCAAACACATTTCAGCCCATGATCTGTTCATGCACTATTTATTTAGATTTCAGTGATTTTTTTCCTGTTTCTGAATGAGACATCCTCCTTTTCTTCCTTTGAATAGATGTCTGAAAATCTCAAAGTAGGGATGATTCAAAAAGAAATTATCATAATTCAGTTGGAACACTCAGCTTTTTTTGTTTATTGATGAAATTTGGGGGTTCATTTTCCTTCTTTATTATCTATTAAAAATCACTGGAAAAAGAGAGATAAACAAAAATAAAGACAATAGCCAAAAATACTGGTGTGTCCTTTTTTTTCCTGTTTGAGAAACCAATGACTGCAAAATGCTAGGTAAAGTAAAAAAAAAGAGAGAAACGGTGGGTTTGTAACAAGAAGATAAAAAAAAAATAAATCAGTGATATCTCAGAGGATAATGAATAATGAATGACAAATAATATAACCTTGTTCACATGAGACTATAGGCATATAACTATTGTTTGTTGGGCAAATATCTGACGATACAAATTTAGGAATAAAAAAGGATAGAGGCTTGGCTGAATTGAACATCCATTCTGAGCCTAAATGATTTCTGAATGCTGATTTTACAGCACTTAGGCAGCTCCAGACTTGCTTTCTTGGGAGCGGCTAAATTTGGGTATGTTCCAATGCCTATTGAATGTCAATGGAAAAATTCCCCTTGATATGAATGGGCTTTGGGTCAAGAAAGGAAATAACGAAATGTAAATTGAAAAGAATCAGTAGCATGGGAAGCAACTGTTAGGGCAAGTAAAGGCAGTCCATAGATGGGGTCTTGTTCATAGATGCACAAGCCCCTATTTTCTTGTCACAGCTCTGAATTGGTGTCAATGCTGAGCGACCAGCATCCTGTGAACACTTTGCAGGGTATGAAGCAGAGACCTTTAGGTTTTACATTTTAACAAGGCTAAATGCTCTAACTGCCTCCAGTCTACTATATGTAGCATGTCATTTAATATATCACCTTCATTCTTGGCATTCTCACAGTTTTTATTTAAGTCATTCAGGAAAATTTACAAATTAACTTTCTCAACATGTTCTATCAGATACACCATTTAATTTGTCTTTATGGGGTTCCAGGCTGATTAATTAGCTTCTGTAAGTGCTCTGTGTATCTCAGACTTCTGTCTGACTGAATTTTTCATGTTACCTCTTTGTTGCCTGAGAGTGCACCTGCTTCTAATTATATGCAGATGATATACAATTATATCTTTAGAGGGATTCAAATGACAATATTTCCCTGACTTTTAGTGCTGCCTTTCTGACATAAAGCTCTGGTTTAGTACAGGTATTAACAAAGCTGAAATCAATTAATCATATACCATGAAATACCTTGGCTTAGGCATTGTGAATGAAAAAGATTGAGAGCTGAGGCCTCTTAATTATGGGTTGGGCAAGTATCAGGGGAAGATTGCATGAATATTTTAATTTTAAGTGCTTTTAAGTCACTATGGCATTTTATTTTCAATAATTCCCATTCTCACAGACAATGTACCAGCAGAATTTTGAAAATCAACTTAGAAATTAGGAACAGCCTCATTACGAATCTCATTCTATGATTTACAGTCATCCAGAAGTGATTTTAAGCATATGTAATGTTGTCTTTGAGCATCACTGAGTCTTTGAATACAGAATCATTACAATCAAATGTTGACTAATGAGCCATAGAAAATATTCAGCTACAGATACAAATAACATTTTCCAAAGAACTCATAACATGGATAATTCAAGAAACAGATATAGGTAGAATTTAGAAAATACTTCTGTTTTGTTTTAATGATTTTTTTTTTTTACTTATTTGTTTCTTATTATCATTTTAGTAGATATCCAAGTATTTCCTGTGTGTTGGTGTCATGTATAGAACCTGGGTATGTCAAAATGCCTGTATGTAGAGAAGCATTTACTCATTGCATACTGTATTACCACTGCTACTTTCAAAGTAGAAATGCATCAATCCTAAAAATACCTCCTAATTCTCTACTTCTGCCAGGTGTCTTCATCTACCTGCTGCCAGATCTGCAGGCACGTTGCCAGGATGACATGTCATGCCAGGAAATACTGCATTTCCACCAGCAGGCTCAATCACCACAGAGACAAACGGATGCTCCAAATCAATTTTTGATTTACATAAATTATTTTGGAGTGACATGATCAAAAGTGGCAGTTCAGCCAAAACTGAGGATAAGGGGTTTTTTTATTTAATAGCTCTGTGGTATCCTTAGTAACAATAAAAAAATAATGTGGTTAGGAGCATGTGTATAGTGGCAAAAGACATCCATACCTGGTATAGAGCAACAAATTTATGGATAAAAAATACCTGCTGCACTAGTTTTGTCATCATTTATTTATAGCTTATTGATTAGCGAACACAGAAAGATGATTGTCTTTCCTGGCTGTCTTAGACATGAGACAGGGATTTCCCTGCTACATTGAAATAAAAAATGAATATTTATTGACAAGGTTTTGTAGCTCACACAGACTCTACAGGATTGATCCAAAAATTCTGTCTTCAACTGGAAGGGGGTTGATGAAATCAGGTACAACAGCCATGGCTTAGGGAGCACTGATAACTAATTTTGTCCTGTGTGTTACACTGATACTTATGATTTACTCTATTTAGCTGGGAAAGACATGCAGAGACCTGTGCTTTAAGGGGGTCTGGCTTAAATGAAGAGGGAAATGGCTGTTTCATTATACGGTGACTTCCCTTCTTTCATGCCCATTGGTAAAAATGCCTGCAAACCTCTGGGCTGAGTGATTATTAAACGATACTTTCCACATATACCCTTCCATTACAGTCTTTGTCCATCTTGTCCACTTATCACAGAGTGTAACTGAGGCTTTGGAGCTACTTATTATCATTTTCAGTGGAACACAATTGACCTTGTCTTTGCAGAAAAATTCTTTTGACCCATCCAATTTAAAGCAAAAATACCCCCACGTCCAATCAGAGAAACAGAGGGAGAAATACAATGACATTGATGAAATGGATATAAGAATACTTAGGCTGCATTTGAATTTGGTCATGGTGTGGTTTGCATCTAATAAAATTGCTCTCAGTGGATTTTTTAAGCTGACCTCTTCAAAGTAAATCACAGCACGATTCACTGTACGCCACACAGCCAGTTTTCATAATCACAGTATGTGAGATAAAGTAAAATTGCAGTGAGGCATGCAACTACAGGACAATCGTGAACTATGATCCCACCAAGAATGAGCAGGGAAATTCAATTAATACTCTACTTTTTAAGAAGAACTGGTGAGGATGTGTTGTATTTGTTCAGAATAGGAAATGCATTCAAGAATTCAGCATTCAGGTCCTAGCACTGCTACCATGCCTCTAGATGTAGCTGAGCTAATGAAAAGACCATGGTTCCTCTCCACTTGTGGCTTTCTGTGACAGTCTGTGGCCATTGTGGCATTGCCAAGTAATGTGATACTATAAGAAGGGATCTATAGGATGAAAAGGTGCTCAGCACTCAGTGTCCACACAGTATATGTTTTAGGTGTTTTCATGCCGGAGTAACACTACCCTCTGCACATAGAATCATAGAAAGGTTTGGATTGGAAGGGACCTTTAAAGGTCATTTAGTCCAACACCTGTGCAGTGAGCAGGGACATCCTCCACTAGAACCCCATCCAGCCTGGCCTTAAATATTTCCAGAGATGGGGCTTCTACTACCTCTTTGGGGAACCTGTTCCAATGTCTCATCATGCTCACTTTAAAAAACTTCTTCCTTCTCACTAATCTAAATCTACCCTCATTTACTTTAAAACCATCACCCCTTGTCCTGTCAAAACAGATCCTGCTAAAAAATCTGTCACCATCCGTCTTATAGGCCTCTTTTAAGTACTGAAAGGACAAAATAAGGTCTTCCCTTCTCCAGGCTGAGCAACCCCAACTCTCTCAGCCCATCCTCACAGCAGAGGTGTTCCATCCCTCAGATAATTTTTGTAGCCTTCTCTGCACCCACTCCAACAAGTCCATGTCTTTCCTGTTCTGAGGACTGCAGGTCCTCAGACACAGTACTCCAGGTGGGGTCTCACTAAAGTGGAGTAGAGGGGTAGAATCCACTCCCTCTACCTGCTGGCTATGGTGGTTTTGATGCAGCCCAGGATATGTTTGGCCTTCTAGGCTATGAGTGCACATAATGTGCAGCAGACTGCTCCAGAGCCGGTCCATGATGTGAACTAACGTGTACTAAGTGGACATAGTTCAACTCCAAATGAAATGGCTATCAAAATTAAACATGCAGCTTCTGTGGGTCTGGCTTGAGAAGATAAGCAGATACTGTCCACTTGGCAATACTTAAATGATGTACAAAGTGCACTTTTAGGTTCTTTAAACTCTGAGTAAATTCCACACTGGTGATCTGAGAAGACATGAGTTTTAATGCTGAGCTTTATACTGTAAGATGATTTGCAATAAAACCACTTCAGAGAAGAAACATCTTTAAAATCCTTCTTAACTTAAGCTGTTCTTCCTTCTCCCCAGACTTAAGGCAGTTTTATTTACTCTTTAGATAGGGATCCACTTATAGGATGTGTTGGATGGTTGCCTCAGACTGTTGAAACTATATTTGCTTTCTGCATATGGCATGTTATGAGGCTTAAGAAAACTTTTAAAGGAAGCAAAAGCAACTGCAGTTGCTGGTATTTTCAACTGTATGGTCCTAATTTCCTCAGATTCAGGGATCAAAAAACAGAGGGAGAGAATGCTGAAATAGCAGACTCATTTATAAATCTTATAACAGTAAATATGAGATAGAAAGCAGACCCTTACCAGCTAATGGTTTGGGTGCAGGCAAGACAAACACACAGAATTTGAATACAATTCTTTCCCAGTGAAATTGAAAAGGAACAGAGAAGACACAGACCCTTCTCTTCCTCACCACATGCAGTCCTTAGGCAGCTATCACTCCTCACCTTGATGATGGGAAGGGCTGAGTCCTGTTTCTTGCAAGGGGTAGGACATCACTGTCTCCTTACTGGGTAGTGTGAATTGATTGCAACTGGGGCTGCTGGCTTATGCCATTTTTCTTCACATTAAAATCAGACTTTTTTCCACTGAGATGCTGTGGGAAATACGCAAATGGGCCTGTGGGAGTACAGTCAAACTCCAGAAAAAGAAAGGAAAACAACATCATGGCTATTTATAGGGAAGATCCTGATGAGTCTGGAGTCATGAGTTGGATTGAATCACTTTCTTGTATTTTTTTTTACATTTTTGTTTCAGTTCTTACTGCCTTGTGTCCAGTTATCTACATCTGTGACAGATGGTAAAGATGTTTGATTTGTCCTTATACAATTTACTTGTAACACATGTACATTTTACACTCTGTTTAAACACTGAAAGGGTTGGCAGTGGAGAAAAGGGCTGCTGTTCTTTTCCTGATGGCAGCAGAACTTGTCCAGGCTGGAGAAATAGGATGAATCTGTGACAGAGAGAGACTAAACTGCAGTTTATGGGCAGAATGAAAGACCTCTGGGACGTATGAAGATCTTTTTGGAAGGGACACAAAGTTAACCTTTGCAGGTGATGGGAGAAGGAAAACTCTCAAGAGGACAGTTGTTTGAAGTAGGTAAAAAAGCAAAGCTGAAAATTGGTACTGGGAAAAGTGGCTTCGCCTGCAAGCACGTAAGAAGCAAGTAATTTTACAGTCTTCAGTGTCATCTGTCTCACACAGAAAGTTTGACATTTCTATGTGTATAGGGTTCTCTTGTTCTAGTTTACTGGTTTTGTGTTACAATAAATAGAAAAGCTTTATAAATATTTATAAATATAAAGCTTTAGGGTCTCTTGTAAATGAGCTTGATGCAAGTGTGCCCATATATTTGTACAAGCAAGAGCAGAGATAAGTTTCAGCTCAGACTATAGTTTGTACGTAGCCCTCACAACCCACTTGGAAAGGAGGATATCATCATGTTGAGGTGGAACTTCCTGTGTTTCAGCTTGTGACTGTTACCTCTTGTCCTATCACAGGGCACCACTGAAAAGACATTGGCCCCTTCTACTTGACCCCTACCCTTCAGGTATTTGTAAACATTAATAAGATCCCCATCAATAAGTCATCCCTGCAAAGGTGTCTCATTTGGCCATCCCCATATTCAATCCATTGTATTCTCTTATTGACCTCCTCTTGCTCTGGAAGACACGGCATTAACTGATACCTTGAAAGCTATAACAATGCCAAGGCTGCTCCAGAAACAACACCTGGGAAAAAATGGACTTTTGCTTTAAGGTAAGTTTTTAGAACAAAATAATTCTTCACAGGGAAAAGAAAAATCATGTGGAATATAAAGAAGCCACTATAACTTCCAACAATTTGATACTGCAATCTGCAATACTACATACTCATAGAGACCCTTAAACATCTTAAATTATTGGCTTTATGCTTATTCTTGTCAAAGTGGTTGCATGCAACTCAGCTTTCATTGAAAGAGGAATTTCTTTCATCATGAGCTTTTTAACACTTTGATTTTGGAATCTTTAAATACAATCAGCACAGAACCCATTTTTACCAAAGCTTTCTTATCCCTAATTCTTCTTTGTGTTCTTCTTCGTTGTGATGGTTATGTATCTCAAAAGAACAGCATGGTGAATATTCATCTGCCACTAGCTGTGATTGTGTTTTAGGCAGGAATAGTTGGCATAAAGAACTTCATTCAGTGTAGAAAATAAATAAATTCACACTTGCATTTCAGTGCCTGCCAGAAATCATCTTTGTATTTACAAATGAATGACCTGAATTGCCTTTTTACATGTATAGATAAACCAAGACTCTGTAGGTAATCAAAAGACCATTGCACAATTTTTGATGATCATCTCTGAAGTAGAAGAGCAAGAAGTACAGAATTGTGTTTAGTGGAAAATTCATGTTTCAAACTACATTTTCCAGCCTGATACAGAACAGAAGTTTGCCAATGTGTTTTCAGTTACACACATAAACCAACCCTTTGCATTCCCTAGAACACACTGACAGTCTGGTGCCTAGAGCCCTACTCTAAGCTATGGGATAACTGGATTCAAAGTTCTCATCTCCTTGGATGGGATAGAAAGAAGTGATCCTGAAGGCATCATCTTAGAGCCTTCTGAATTATTCTGTTATTATCCTATATTGGGCATTTTCTTGTGGAATACTAAGAAATATTGCATTTGAGTGGGGTAATTTTTTTCATTAAAGTAAATGTACTCCTTGGGAAAGCCTTCATTTGGACAAATGATTTTGACAAATGATTTGGACAAATGATAGTGTAAACGTGTATGTGAAGCCGTCCCTTTTCTCTTCCCCTTTGTGCACACTCCCTACTCTCTTCTAAACCTGTGTATCATGTGGGCTTCTGCTGGCACATCCTTCCGGGGGCAGAGTCAGCAGTGGGGATACCACTCACACACTCCCCAGCAAGGCTCACTAACAACTACAGCTTCTGTAGCTTCACAGGATGTGCCTTGGAGCTTGAGAAACCCCCATTAAACCTTCTGATGTCTACCACATAACTATTGTTATCTGGAGACTTCCCAGCCAGTTCCATTCTGATGAAGTTTGATATCACGTAATGCAAAATGCATTTTTTTTAAAAAAACCATTTTATTATGGCATATTGACTCCCATAATCAGGCCATACTCTGGAACTGATGGGATTGCAGGTGTTTGTGGCATGCATCACCTAAATTTTATAGAGTGCCTTCACCTCTTGATTTTCAATTGCAACAACCCACCAAAGATGTGCTGTTTCACAGCTTGGGGCTCTAAGTCACAGGAGTTAAAGTGCATATTGGAAGAGTAAATTGTTTTTTTAAATTTAAATTGAAGGAAAGCCATAGTTGGGGTAGAGAAGAAATAATAAATCCGCTTTCTGGAACAAATAGCAGCTCTCTTGGTTTCCAGCAATAAAATTAGGAAGAAAGGCCTAAAGACATGAACATTTAAACAAACAAGTTGAAGAACTTAAAGAAGAAATGACAGTGGGAGCTCTGAAGACTGTTGCCAACTTTTCAAGAAAAACTCTTTTGTTTGTTTTTGTTGTTTGTGTAAAGGAGGGAGGTAGAAGAAGAGAAAGCATTTTAAATATGGGCTTCCTAACTGCATGGGTTGAAGTAGGAGACTATGCTTTCATACTGGTTCCATGCAGAGAAATAGTTATTTTAGAATTTTAAAGGGGAATGTGATAAAAGATAAACAGGACAGAAAACCAGAGAGTAATAATAACAGCAGAACGTCTGAAATGTGAAGTTTTGGGGAAGAGTAAACAACCAAAAATATGTCACTGGTAGATTTTTCTGCATTGTAAGAAAAGTTCAGGAAAAGGATGTTGCCCAATCTCTTATTCATGCCTTCTATACTCCTTGGTGTGCAGAGACTCATCTATATCCACATTTCTGCATGGTGTCTGCATTTCACTTCTGGGCAACATGAGTGCTGGTTCCTGGAGTCCATGCTTTATAACCTGCAGCATTATCTCTCTCCTCCATACCCCTGTGATAGCCAAAAACCCACATGAACCCTCTGTCTTGGATGTAGATCTGCCTTCCCAAGTTAAATGCCAGTGGAAGGAAAGTATAACTACATTGCAGGCTCTTTTTTTGCCTCTTTTTGTTTCATTTATGACCCTTTTGCAAGTCTAATCCAACAGAAGTCCAACAAGAGATATCTCTGTTAGAGATAGGGCCTGCCACAAAACTGAAAACACTCCACAAATATGTTACTTATTTTTCACATCTAATGTATTCTCTTAAAATCTCTGTGTTATATTTGGAAGCGGAGCACAACCAACCAGATTCCACTGTAATATTTCATTAACTTTGGTGGAGTGACACGACTCCTCTGGTGTGCTATGTTATTTAATACTTAGCCACAGACTCCACTGACAAACGCCAGCATTCTTTCTAGAAAAACCACTATTCATGTTAAGAATTCACATTGCCATTTAATTATTAATTGTGCTTTAATTTGCTGTCATAAATTCATTTGCCCTTTTATCTACAGCAATGATTCTTTGGAATTGTTATGACTGCCTTCAAGCATGAGTAATGAGTTTGACTTCAATGCAAAGATGTTAGAACAGTGTTGCTGTTATAGCTGAGGTGACTGAAGGAAACTGCGTTGTGGAGGTAGTGGGGAGGTGGAGAAGTTGCAGCCCTCCAGCATTTCAAAGTGTGATTATTTCATTCCAGAGAAGAGTTAGGTATAGACCAGCCAGCCAGAATAGTGACTGCAGCCTACACAACCACTTGCTTGTGTAAATGAAAATTAATAGAAAATAAAGGGGGAAAAAAATAACAAAGGAGATAAAAGGTTAAGCTCTTTTGTTAAGAGGTTAACTCTCAGGTCAAGCTATACATCTGAGATGGCTTAATGTGATGTGATACCAATACACTGGAGAAATCTGTCAGGTAACACTTTATAAAAGCTGCATATTTTCTGAGTGTATCACCACAGCTCACTGGAGATAATAAGACGACCTCTTCAGAGAGTAGTCCTGGAAGAGACTCTCTGTGCTTGGAGTCCAGTCCCTCCAGCACAGGCAGTCTGGCAACTGATTTGTAAGCCCAGCAAAGTCCCACATCCCCTCCTGTCACTCCTGCACATCACAAGACACGAACTCCTCCATGAAACACAATATACCAAGCACAGATACTTACACAAAATGCCAAAAGCCACAAAACTATATGGAGGCACATAAAAATAAATCTTCTTAGCTCTAATGTATAGCTATATATCTATAAAATCTCTAAAGGAGTATATTATTCTCTAATTTCTCTAGTAAGTTTTCCATTGGAAAATGTGTGCAATGAACAAAATAATGTGTCCCAGGCCAGTAGCAGGACCAGCTGCTGACTTTTGTATGAGCAAGTTGGCAGCAGATTTGATCCAGGTCAGTAGTTAAAGCAAGAGCATCCAGTTGAATTACATAACTTGGCAAACTCCTTCCCTTTCCAATCTCTTGCATATTCAGTGTACCTTACTCCTAGCAACTCAAAAGGACAGGCTTTGGGGAAAGATTTAGCTTTAACTTTGGATTTTCTACATCCTGTTCTGAAGTAACCTCACGTCCTATCACCACTTCCTACACTCTCACTTGAAAGAAGCTCCTTTTGTACACTGCAGACTTTCTGCTTGCATGGATCCAAGCAAGCTGAGGGCCAGAGGATACCTGGCTCCATATGCAGGATGGCAACTTCCTGTCATACTTGCTGCTACAGACATTGCTCTCCATCTCCAGGGAAACAGGCAGGGTGAGATGCTTTCATTCCCCATCCGCTTTCCAGAGAAGCTGCCCAGAAAGGATGGGGGTCCTCTCTCTAAGGCAAGGAACTGGGTTTTTCACATTCTTTCACTGCTGTGGCTCCCAAGCTGTTGTGTGACCTTGGGGTGAGTCATTTTCCCCTCTAACTTTTTGGCATTTCGAATTTTTAACTCACTCAAGAGACCCTGCTTTTTTTTTTTTCCCCTTTTTTTTCTTCCTTTTTTTGT
>JAAGNO010021367.1:0-10969 GCA_033439905.1 Ceryle rudis | reverse complement strand
CCAAAAAAAAAAACGTCCAAGGGAACGTTACTGAGCTTTTTGATTACTTAAAGGGGGCCGTTAAAAAGATGGGGGCAGAGTTTTTCATGCTGAGGGTGACTGGCTCAGGTTGCCCAGGGAGGTGGTCAATGCTCCATCCCTGGAACCATTCCAGGTGAAGTTGGCTGCGTCTCTGAGCAAGCTGCTCGGGTTGCAGATGTTCCTGCTCAGTTCAGGAGGCTTGAACTAGATGAGATTGAAAGTTCCCTTCCAACCCTAAACATTCTATGCTTCTGTGATTCTGTAATTCTGTGATACTATGACTGCTTTGTTTTGCCTGCCTGACACCTAGTTCAAGTAAACAGCCATCCCCACTTAGGTTTTCTAGATGAAATGTTGTAGCTATCTATAGTACTACTGCTAATAACTTAGTAGATAGTAGCCTTTCCAGTTATTTAGAAAGGCAGAGAACCCAACTGTATGCTTGATTAATATTTGTAAGTGCAATATAGTCATGGAACTGAGATTGCCACATGCCACTCTTCTCCAGCCTCGGTGGAGAAGTGGCTACCCACTTTGCCTGAAAGCAAGATGGAAAGTATTCATTCTTCTCTAGCTAATTCCCAGTAAGAAAAAGATTCAAGATCTGCAGGCACACTTGTGCCTGCGGAAGTCATTCACAGTAGCCCACAGATCTGCCAAAGAACTTTCAGATATAGTTCTGTTTCTTCCTTTTCTCCCCAGTTTATGCCATAACAATATTCTGCAAATGATTTCAATGTCTTGCAACACAGAAGACTGATGTAGATCAGGGTTCTCAATATCCCTCATCACCAAGTTGGCAATGATAGCCAAACAGAAGAGCCTTTTACAGCACTGAATGAAGAATAAATCTATAAAAATTTAATTAACCTCTGCAGAGCTTATTGAATCCTAACTGAATTTAATCACAGTTTTTGTAAGTTAGGAAATGCTTGGCATATTTTTGACTCTTGTACAATAGTTTGAATTAGCTCCCTATACAACCCAAATTTGAAAAATGAAATTAGTAGGTGCTCTTATTAGGATTTACTGGTGTAGAAATTGCCACCTACATGTACAAGCAAAAACCCATTTCTGTTATAATACAGCCTTTATTTTTTTATCCTAAAATAGAGACAACTGAAAAAGAAGACAAAATCAAAATAGGTGGCACAAATCAATGCATGGAAACAAAATAGTAACATACTATATTTTCTACTGACTGGGCTTAGCATGGCTTTGCTCTTTTTGTCCCAGAGATGTCATTGTGAGTTATGTCAGTTCATACTGAAAGAGCGGATTGAAAATGTGTTGATCTGGATTGATCCATCCCCATCCTTTGTTTAAGAGGATTTCGCTAAAAACTTACTCCAGAACTAAAGACCTATCAAAGCTATCTTTGCTATTTATAATTCTTTAAGGCTGTCACATCTCCCTCTCAAGGACATTGACCAAGACTCCGTTGAGCAAGGTATTGTGTACAAAATGGGGTAGGAGAGAAGATGTTTTGGCATTGAGACATTAGCGCTGATAATTGATGGAGAAAATTGACTGAGAGGGAAGTATGAGGAAGGAATGAAACTGATGGTCAGCCTGGAAGAGTAGGCAGCATTGCTCTGCTGAGGTTCTGGAAAGGAGTCAGGAGGCAACTCCTTGCTCTGGGGGCAGACACAGGTAGGCATAGATAGACAAACCCTTCTTGTCACCCAAGTTGCAAGTGAAATGCAACTACTTCTGATGTATTGGTGCCTCTATTTAACAAAGTGGAAAGAAATTCTTAGACCTGCCTTTCTTCTTTTACAATTAAATCCTTGTCCAAGTGGTTTTCTCCTATTCTAAAATCCCACAGGAAGAATCCTAGCCTGTCTCACACTACTGACATAAGACCTTACAGTCAGACAGCAAAATCTCATGCTTTAAAGAAGTCTCATGAAGAAACCATTTGTGACAAGCAAAGAACCATTGGTTTAAATGGGATTTCAAGTGACTGTGTAGTCTGTTGTCCTCTCTTAGTATCAGCCAAGAGCCTGGCTTTCTGCAAGAAGGATTTCCATAAAAAGTCCATGGAATAGCAGTGCAAGAACCACAGAGGGAATCAGTTATTGCCCATTCAATGTTGTCATCCCAGATGAATAAGCAAAGCATGTTTCCATTAAAAAACATTGAGCAACATAATTGTCCCTGCCTTCCTCAGGGGTTTGAGGGAGCAGAAGAGGTGGTCTAAAGGGACCCACCCCTGAATGAAAATCTGGTCCAGAGTCTCCTATACACAGTTTCTGGTCTGATACCTACCTGTCTTATCTCTTTCTCTTCTCTTTCTGGCTTTCTGACTTATGACATATTTATCTCTTTAGTTTTTTGCTTTTCTGCAAACATTTTAGCTTCTCTTCTTGATTTTGTTGAGTAGGTTTTTAAGAGTAAAATAAGGACACACAAAACCTGTCTTTTCCTTCTCTTTTTCACTGTTAAAAAGACCACGCTTTTTGTCTTTTTAAATGAACTCTGATTTTTGACTAAGATACATGCACCATATATATTGTATTTGTTTAAAGAAAAAATAAGACATACATGTTTTCCATTCATGAACTCACTTGTTATCTTCAAGAGTTAGGATGTAAGCTCAGAATACCTAAAATATAAATCTCCAGAGTAAATATCATGTCCAAAAAGTTTGTTTCTTTGCCACTTTATGACTTTCTTCAACGTAGTGAAAGGTCAAACGTGCAGTAAATTCACCGAGGCTGGTACACCATCCTTATAAATCTTGCCATTTTCATGTCAAAGTGCCAGGTACTGGTGCTTTTTTCCTATTTTTTCACCCCTCCATAAAAAAAAAAAACAAAAAACCCCATCTATTTACTAAAAGACATCCAGTCTTCATGTAGCCTAATTAATAACATTCTAAACAATAAAACTGACCCCACAACCCTTTAAAAAAGGAACACTTCACTGTACATTCTTGTCTTGCTACTGAGACAGGAGAAGAACAAATGTGACAACTGGTATTATGTTGCTCAGTGTGGTATTGGAAAGCATTCAGATGTTATGGAGGGGATC
The DNA here is from genome assembly GCA_033439905.1 of Ceryle rudis. Taxonomy (NCBI): domain Eukaryota; kingdom Metazoa; phylum Chordata; class Aves; order Coraciiformes; family Cerylidae; genus Ceryle; species Ceryle rudis. The sequence continues at coordinate 7,912 of JAAGNO010021367.1, read as the reverse complement.
TCAGCATCTATATAAGAGACTTCAAAGTGGAAGAAAAAGTGACCTTGGACTAGTCCTGAAATTTCAAGTCTGCTCATCAAACATAGCTAACATTTTTAACATTTCAACCAATTATTTTGAGAGATGCTGTTCACATCATGCAGAGTTTATCTTCTCTGTGTAATCAGAAATGGAAGATTTTCAATGCCAAAAGATCTTATTTTAGATCCTCAGCTGGCAAAAATCATCCAGTGTCCATTACATACCTATTTGCACCAGCTGAGGTTCTGACCATGGATGTTTCTCTGCTAGCGAGTAAGAAGCAAGCATTTATGTGAAGCAACAAGAGAAACCTGAAAGCTAGAGAGCCCTCTGTAAACTAGTCATTACTAGCACTAAAGAAATCCTGCATGTTCCTATTCACAGAAGCTCTTAATGTCCGGACAACTCTGTAATGTAACACAGGGAAGAGGGAAGCAGGACTGTCCACACTTGCAGTACTGCATTACTCGTGATTAGGGAAAACAGATTAAATATGGCTCAGAGCTTTTAGTGACTCATTTTTCACTCCATATGTGCAGTCATATGCTTTAGTCACCATTAGTCCAGCTAGAAAGGATGAAGAGATAGGAGAAATCTAAGCTAATGTTTGAAAACCCTTTAATGCAAAATAAGCTCAAACAGTGTTTTCTGTAACTGGAAGACAACATACATTATATATCATTGTTTGGGATCTAGGGGCAAATGCTGGACAACTTATGGAGCTGGACATCTTCATTTTGCAATGATAAAATTCTCCTACTTGCTTATAGACTCTCTATTACGAGATACTTGATTTTCACCTCACATAGAAATACTATTGCTCATTCTGCATCCAAGTGAGAGAACCCTCTTCTCTTTAAAGAAAAATTTCTTGTTTAGACAAAATGGAGAAAAAGCTCCAGAAGTTTTACATTGTTATGATTAAAATAATAGAGTGGTTTCTTGAAGCCATTCAGAGAGTTTGAAAGTTGAAAGAAACTCATGGAGAGAAATAGACTGAAAGGTACAGTGCAGGTGAGGAAGGCATAAAAATGCAATTCATCACCTGCTTATGAACTTTATTACATGAATAGCAACACCAGGTGGGTTTTTAAATGAGATGTGCATATTTTCCTCAGCCTTTCCAGCAAAACATCATCAACCTTCACAGTGGTTTAGCTCTGGATACAAGTTCATTAGAATACATGATACTGACTCTTCTCAGTATATCAAATATATATACTCACACTTTGCAGTAATGGTCATTACCATGGGCCATAGGACAAATAGGTTTCAATGGGTCTTTTAAAATTCCATTTTAAATGCTGCCAGGAAATGACGAATGTGCTATCTAGTTGCAGGGAGAGCTTGGGAAAGGAAAATGTATTATCCAAATGTGCATTTAGCTCAGAAAGGGCACTGAATACTGCTAACCCTTGTGAGCAATACCATGAGATTAACTCGCTACAGGCTGTCAAGGACTTGTCAATTCATAATGTTTAATTATATATATCTTATGTTATAATTACATCTCGTTAGTAGCTTTGGTTGTTCTATTGTCAAGGCATTTTAATGATTCCCATTTCCAGATAAACCATAACCAAATAAGAATTACCTATTAAGATGATTATCTTTGTTAATAGAAAACAATTTAGCCCAAATTATTTTTTTTATAAGGGACACTGATTATTTATTCTTTTCTGCTTATTTTAACAGGCATTTTTTGCAAGTACCAAACATATATTCTATGCTGGCTCTTGGCCAAAGAAGGAAAAAGCTGGAGAGTAAAAGGAGAGAGAATCTGGTCATCCATCTGTTAGCCTTCATGAGCATAAAGTCATAGAGTTATCTCTCATTTTGCTCTGTATTCCCCAGGTAAGAAAAATGGCCATTACTAAGAACAAGTATTGTGATAACTGGTGATACACATCAAGTACAACCACTGCTGTCAGTTTGCTCTCATTACTAAGAACAGGATTCCTTTCCAAGTCAAATTCAATTTCATTTTCCGTATTTAGGAACTCTTCCCAATTTCCTTTTGTTACTCAAAGTAACATAACTCGGGATTCACAGGCTACCTTCTACTGCTTCTTAGTCACTTTTTAAGAAGAGAAAGGTACTTTTACTATGAGGTGCTTTAGGAATTAATTGTTTAGATTTCATTCCACATGTAAGGGACAGAGAGGCAGATACTTAGCTTGGACTCTTTGCCCTTTGGAGTCTCTGTGGGCCATAAACTATGCATTAGTACATAAAAGGAGTAATTTTCTCCTTTATAAGGGCTTATCAAAAGTTCCACTTAGGATCAGGGTCTTGTTAAGCTTAGTATGGTATAAACACACAGGAAGAAATGGTCCTTGCTTACTCAAAGAAGAAACAGAGTTAGAAAAATCTGAAATGACATTGCTAGTTTCTGACAAGGCCTTTTCTTGGATCTTAAGTTTGTCCTCTTTCTGGACCCTTCTTGGCTTTTCTTTACAACTCATTGTAGGGAAAACAAAAGTAGAGTTGATAAGCATACACACTAGCACAAAGGGGAGACTCAAAATCCTGCTCTGTGACCTATAGAAGCATATGTTATGGATGTCCTTCTGCTCACCAGCAACTAGTGATTAACAGGGCCTTAGCATACGGTGTCTCTTCTGAACCCATGTTACAAGACGGTAGCTCTTGTGTCTCAGGTTTTGGTGTGCTTTTGCCACCTTCCCCTTACCTCCTGTAACACCTGCGGTCCAGAGCAAGAACCTCATTTACCAGGAGGCAAAATATCACAGGAAATGATAGAGCAGGACAACCCCTCAGAAAGCTGGAAAGCAGCAGAGAACAGCACGGTAAAAATGGGGGCAGCATGGACCTGCTTTGCCAACAAACAGCCACAACTTACGATACAGTCTCCTATTAAATAATGATGACTCACTCTGCAGACAGTAATTTATTTATATGCCTTCTTTAATGTTTTGCAAATCACTGCTTTAAAAAATGCCCAGCTGGAAGACAGGAAAGATTGGGAGACAGAGAATCAGCTTGATAGAGAATCAGATTAAATAAAAATGACATGGAATTTGACAGCCAGTGGATGTGGTTGGAAATAAAAAACATAACCATCCCCCAAGCAGAAATGCAGTCTCATTGCTGAGACTGGTTGCTGTAGCTTGAGAGGCAAGTTTTTTACTGTATCTAAAGAAACAAAAAATTGAAAAAGAAGGGAAGAGGGAAAGAGTCATTGGTTTATATTTAGTGACAGCATTTCTTCCAGTCTGAAACACTGATGAGCTTACATTTTTTCAAGCCAGAAGGGACTACTTTGATATCATAGTCTGATTTTTGAAAAATACAGCTATGCCTTGTGAGGACAGACCAGTGGAACTAGTCAGAGACAGAAGAAACTTTTAAAGTGTGATTATTTCTGCAGAAGTGTGTATAGCTTACAGATAGTAAATTAGCATACAGACCACAGGGGAGGCTTCAGTACATATTGTAGCAGGTTTAACAGTCTGGGTTTGGTATCTGGATTGGCAGCAAGGCAAGGACAAGTGGATGAGACAGGGCTAAAATTTCTATTTGATTTCTTATTCTGCCACTGAGGATTTCCCATGCCTGTGTGCCTTCATTCCCTAAGAGTGTGAGGAGAGTAATATCTTCCTTTGTAAAGTGCATCCAGCTTCATAGGTATAAATTGCTTTATAGAGGGCCAAAGTGGAGTTTTCTAACGGAATGACTCTGTTTCAAAGGCAATAGGGCTGAGCATCAAGCATACTATTGGTGCTTTTGAAAATCTCCCCTAATTGCAATTCACTCACTGTCCCAGACATACCAGTGTTCCCTTTCTTGCCACTGCAGTAGCTGTGCAACCTAGAAAAACTCAGCTTCTCTTGGCATTTTGCTTTGTGATTAACTTTAATATATCCTGCTTTTATTGACACTACTTCCATATCTATCAACCTGCCTTTACCTGTGCCTGGATGCAAAACCCACAGTCTGAGCTACTCTCATGGTTAGGAGATGGTGCTTATAACTCAGTGATTATATTGTTTTCTGGACAGCAGGAACTTGGCCAACTGCATTTGCTCTCTTTATAAGGTAAATTACAGTTGCTCTGACAATATGGCCAAACAACAGGACTGTTTATTGTTCTTCTTTATTAGGAGTCAGATGCTTCATCCTGGGCTGCATTCAACCTAGTGTGGCCAGCAGGTCAAGGGAGGGGATTCTGCTCCTCTGCTCTGGTGAGATCCCCCTGCAGTGCTGGGTCCAGCTCTGGAGTGTTCAGCTCAAGAAAGAATTGGACCTGTTGGAGCAGATCCAGAGGAGGCTACAAAAATTATCTGAGGGATGGAACATCTTTCCTAGGAGGACAGGCTGAGAGGTTTGGGGTTGTTCAGCCTGAAGAAGAGAGGGCTCCAGGAAGACCTTGTTGCAGCCTTTCAGTACGTAAAGGGGGCTTGTAAGAAAGATGGAGACAGACATTTTAGTAGGGCCTGTTGCAACAGGACAAGGAGTGATGGTTTTAAACTAAAAGAGGAAGATTTAGACTAGAGAGAAGGAAGAAATATTTTACACTGAGAGTGTTGATGAAACACTGGCCCAGGTTGCCCAGAGAGGTGGTCGATGCCCCATCTCTGGAAACATTCCACGTGAGGTTGGATGGGGGGGCTCTGAGCAACTTTATCTAGTTGAGGATGTCCCTGCTCAGTGCAGGGGGGTTGGACTGGATGACCTTGAAAGGTCCTTTCCAGTCCAAAGCATTCTATGATTCTATGGCTCATTGCAGATTTAAATGTAAGTAAGGTTATGCCCTAGATATGTGGTGCAGACAGTTCCAGCCTTCTCTGCCAAAGCTCTTAGATGGATGGATAGAGTCAGGTCCTGTTAGGAAACTCTAGCGCTCATAAGTCTTACATGATTTGTCTTCTTCAGAAGTACTAATGTGATAATTTGGTTATGCAATTTCAGTCTGGAATCACAGTGAGAGAAACTCAGGTTTTGGTGCATATTGATATAGTAATGCTTTCTCCTCACATACTGATGTTTCACTTAATTTGCACTTCCCACAGATTTCTTTCCTGAGAAAATATGAACCCTTGTATTTTATCCCCTCTCCTAGAGACTGATACTGAGAACCTCATTGCCCTGGTTCATGTTCTCTTCATATACTTTTTTCGGGGGTATACTGGGCTTATCTGAAGATTCAGAGGTCCTTTGGTAGAAGGTCAAACTTAAGTACAAAGGATAGCTCATTATCATCAGAATTCTCTTAATTCCAGAATACTAAAGGAGCATAGAATAGTGTATTTTCATGTTCAATTAATATTTTTCCATGTTTTTTTAGTTAGCAGGAGGGGACAGTAACAAATCAGTTAAAAAAGAATTTTTTGATAAATCCAGATGTGCAAAATCAAATAATGCTCTGGCTTTGTGCTGCAAACTGTTCTCAGGTGATCCACTTGTCCATGAGTGAGTGATTGTCCTAGATGGAAATCTCATTGCCTGTCTTCAGCCTTTGCAAAATTTTTTACCTTATCTTAGGAAGGCATGTGTTTTTGAGGATAAAATGAATGCATGTCTGGAATTACCAAACGCTCTTCATTAGCTATAGAAGGGGCACAGGTACCTCGATTTCACTAAACACCTAACTGCGATATCTATGAAATGACTGAGATTTAGACTTCAGCAGGCATTAGCTACTAGACAGAGGCGTGACTTAGAGCTCTGTTGTGCCACTTGAATTCAGACTTTTTTTTGCCATTAACATTTATTTAAGCACTGTTGTTTGAAAAGATAATTAACCACAAAATTGGGAGGAAAAGCACAGTGGCCAGTGATCTTCTCACATCAGTTCTTTGCTCCTATGACTCTAAGCTTGTTATTTGTACTGAGCTTTTGCTGCGAACTATCATGATGGTCCAACATTCACTGTGGAAACTGCTGCACAAAGCCTGTAGCTCTTTCACACATTAGGATAAATCAAACCTCCACCAGGTCTGTGCTTTTTGTAAGCAGTGATCCATCCCAGATCACAGCGTAATTTGATATAATGCTGCATTTCTGTTTAAAGTGTCTACCAGCAATTCACATGAAAACTGTTCCATCAGTTGGTTGCAAAGTGCTCATCAATAAATCCTAGACTAGTGGCTGCTTTAAAAAGTAGGAAAACATCTGCTTCTCAGGCTTGGTTGTATGTTTAAGTCACTAGCTGCGGAAGGCAGGGCAGTATGTGGAGGCACAGCACCATAAGGAAGGGCTGCATGCACTGTAGCTGAAAGTTAGATTCCCCCAGGAGATCTGGGATAGCACAGGTGACAGTGCCCTTGGGAACTGCAAGCATGGGTGGAGGTGTGGGGGGGTATGTACAGATGGGATGGGTCTTGTCATCTGCTTCTTATACAGGAATACACATCTAGGAACAGCATGGCATCCAAGTAAATGTGACCTTTCAAAGTGCAATTCAATTGCTCTCATTATGATTATTGCATTGGGTGCTGTTATCTTCAATTTGACACTTTTCTGCTTGTTACTCTCTTTTTATTTTTTCCCCGCTGTTCTTCTCCTTGGCTAGGTGGCTGCTGAGAGGATTCAGTTCCACTTAGTTTTGATTTCAGTGAAATACTTTTTGACGTAGAGAAAAAGCTAGCTTGGGGATTTTGTTCCCTTGTCCTTTTTCTGAGGTATGTGCATTTGCTCATATACTACTGTGTGGGCTATATACAAGCTTTTCTCCTCAATACAGAGGAAGGAATATTGTTTTCACCTCCAAATATATTGCAATGTCATAATATCTTTGTGCAACAAATTCAAAATTTAACAGTAAGAAAAGTTAGGATATGTGTAGGATGGACTATACACCATGACAATGAGTTTGAGTAATTTTCCATTTTAATAGTGACCTTCAATACAACTTAATTTTATTTTTGTTTCCCCTTCTCTTTGCTCCAGAATGCATTTCAACATCACAGCACTGTTCTATTCCTGCTTGCTGAGCCTTCTTTCAATTGGGCCTGGAATAAGGATCATGAATTTAGTGGAATTACACCTGTGTAGGACCACAGTGAAGAGGGAATTGCAGCTCTCCAGCCTTGGTTCTTTTTCTTTGGCTCCCCTGTGGATGTTTTCTCAAGAAATGTACACTTGAGTATTCTTCTGTGGGTATTTGCTAATATATTCATGGTATATTTCTCAAAATCTTGCACAAAGTATGACAGAGATTAAAAAAAAAAAAGGCTTTTTTGATACATTAGATTGTCTCTAGGTGTCCTACAACTGGAACGAGCTGTTATTAAAAAGGCAAAAATTATAATGTAGAACTTGTTGCAGTGGAAAATGGTCAAAAAAAGACCTGAGTTATAAGCACAAACTTCTGCTGGGAAGGTATTCTTGACCTGATATCTACATCAATAGACAAGACGCACTAGAAACTTACCCTCCCTTATCTCCCTGCAAGCCAATTAAAGGTATTATTTCCATCTCCACCTATGGCAGAGTGGTTGATTTTTTTTTTACTTTGATGTATATTTTTTCTGTTCACTGGTCTTGGCTCTGTTTAAATGCAGTCTAACAAACCCCAGAATGGTGGTAGATTCTTCTTTAATTTATCAAAATGCCATCTGGCAAGGTTTAGGCCAGGTCACTTAATTGCTTTCAGTTCCTGCCTTAATCTCCAGCTTCCTCATTATCTACCCAGAGTCTTCTATGTGAAAAACTTGATTTTACAAATATACAATTCCATCCGGAAGGATTATGACCCTTTTGTCACATTTTGCAAGAAGCCAGTGTGTGCTTGCAGCCCAGAAGGCAAATCGCTTCCTGGGCTGCATCAAAAGAAGTGTGGCCAGCAGATGGAGAGAGGTGATTCTGCTGCTCTACTCTGCTCTGGTGAGACCTCACCTGGAATACTGTGTCCAGCTCTGGAGCCCTC
>JAAGNO010021366.1:2077-27345 GCA_033439905.1 Ceryle rudis | reverse complement strand
AAAGCCCAGTACAGGTCAGGATCTGTGTGGCTGGGGAGCAACCTTGCTGAAAAGGACCGTGGGGGCCTGGTGGACAACAAGCTAATAACAGGTCAGAAGTGCCACTGTGGCAATGAAGGCAAGTGGGACCCTGGGATGCATCTGCCCAGGAATTACATTCCTTTAAAAATGATGCCATATGGCCTATTTTGCTGTTATTAAATTTGCTTTTTTTTCAGGGACATACATTTTTGTTTCATAGATGTAAAAGAAGTATTGTCAGGAAAATTTAAAATTAACGTTGCACATCTATATGACGATAATGTTGTTTACAAGGTTGGCTATTGTGGTATATCAGGTTTAGTTGATAAGAATTTAAGATCAAAATGCTATTTTCAAATGACATACTTGATTTGATCGTGTGCTCAGTGCTTATGTAGGCATGCTGGAGAAAGATCTTTATAACAATATGCAACTGCTAAACCCAAAAGGAACTTGACAAACTTTTGAGCAATATTTACTTGTCCCTTAAGTATTATCTAACTACTTAAATTCCTACCAATAGACTTGTGGATGAAAAGGAGGAAAAGCTTTTTTTTGCAGCTCTTTGCAGCACAGGCAATCTAGCAAAAGTTTGCCCAGACAGAGGTAAGATACGGATCTACTATAATACACTCTATGGAAGTGTCCCCCAGGGAGCCCTACTGATGTTATTGAGACACTTACAAGTGCAAGGATCTGGCAGAATTCCTTCCAAATCTGGAGTTTAGCTTGTAGGTTTTATAGATGATTCCTTGGTAAAACATATCATAGTTATTTTATTACTGTTTCTTCTCAGGAAATCATAATATTGTGAGTTATAAAAGGATGATGAAACATTTGTATTTAAATTAATGTTAAAGATCACATGCAATAAGTGCTTGAAACCCTATCCGTCATCATTATCTGTTACTTTTGTGCCTTAGTGCAGCATGATGTGTATTGAGCATACCTGCTGGTCAGAGTGGCATTTTCTTCATATGATTTTGGGTGTTAAAAACAATATGCGTGAGTTACAATCATATCAGAATTTCTTATACGGCAAATAAAAGAGTGATTGCAAGGATTTACTTTTTGTCAGGGCTCACAGGCGTTTCCAAAACGCAACATGATTTTGAGGTTAACTGTCATTCCTGCTCCTCCTCCTTACATTTAAAATTAGTAAGTATAGATTGGCCCGTGTAAGGTGTAATAACATGATGTAAATTTTTCCATTAATAATCTCGGCATAAATAGTGACTCTAACGGATGTTTTCTTTCGGTTCAGTATTATTGCTGTGATGCAGCCGAGGGGCAGCAGCCGTTAGGAAATGGCAACTGCAGAGATTTGACAGCTGAGCTGAGCAGATGCTTTCCCCCAGTGTGATTGCAGGGGAGCTCTACAAACTTTCTCACAGGGAAGCAGTACTATTTTTGTTCAGTACACCACTCTGAAAATTTATAAGATGCAAGGCATCTCATACCATATATAAACTGTGAACTGCATTGGAAAATACTTTTTTTTTTTTTTTTCCCCCTGCAAAATTCATCAGTTTAAACATTTTCTTAGTAGCTACTACTATATTCTTTTGTTGAACTGAGATTTTGACAGCCTTCCTGTGAATGAGTGTCCAAATGGTGGCACATACACACAAGAGAAGAGAACATGCAGTCTGCGAGATAACGGAGTATTGCAGGTTGAAATCTACTGCCTGAAAGAGTGTAAGGGCCATCCTGTTACCTACAGTGACCAGTAGTCACACTAGTGGACAAATAGCCACTACTGTTTTCATTTTCCATTAGTATTTTATGCTGTGTGTTTAGGTTCTCTACTGTGAGTTTTGTTTACTCACTACACATTTTGAGTTGTTCAGCTCTAGATTATTTCTTAACGGTCATGAAATTAGAGTTTGTTCCACATGTAAAAAACTTTGATTCTTGTGATTTCCCTTTGTGAAAGGCATCTTAAATTTCATTTATTCCTGTTAGTTCTTGTAGCTTAGTAAGTGAAGGTCTGTAGGTGCTGTACAAACATATGTAATGTTTCCATTGGGTTAGTAACTATCGCTAAGGACTCCTCAAAAAGGACAAATAAAGGTCTCCATGTTATCCGAGATCAATATCTACAAACCATCTCTATCTAATGAAAATATTAGTCATTTCAACTCATACCTTCTTCATAAATAACTCCTAGAAGGTAACCCCTAACATGACCTTCTTTTCAGAGGCACTGATTATCTAAAACTTCTCATTGCAGTCTGTTGTCTGTAGTGCAACTACTTCTCATCTCTGCTAATATAAAAGATCTGAGTATCTGTGGTGCTGACACTGTTATAGATATGGGCATAGTCATATCTACTATGTAATGTAGCTCTTGCCATAATGAGGGACACTCACGAGAACAATGTTCTGATGTGTCAGGGTACCTGTTATTTTCATAAACATAAAATGCTACAAGTGCTGCAAGACAATGATTTAGACAAGAAGTGATAACCCAAAATAGAGCACAAATAAATTTGTCTGTTGCACTGATCGTTCAAACAGAATTGAGGAAAGAAAATAGTTATGTAATATTCAGATTTAGATTATTTAAAATTATTATTTTAATATGTACAAATATATATGTAACTCCTTTTAATTTTATTTGCTCCACCACTTCCTTTGTGTGTTACAAAACCTAGTGTTATGTTGCCAATGTTTTAAAGATGTGGTTCATCAACCATATTAGAGATCAGAAATGATACATCTAATACTTATGTCCATGTATTAATTCTCTAGTGTTTTCAATGTGCAAGGCAGTTTACAAGAAATCATAAGAAAAGGGCATGGTTGGTCTCCATTGCTGTTCAAAGGCAATGAAAAAAAAAGCATAGTTTTGCTCTTTTTGTGGGGGTTGTCTAGCAGATGTCACGCTTAGAAATTCCTCAATGAAACACCAACCAGGCAAGCAAAAAACCCCGACACCAAAGCCCTGGGCAGTGACTGCACACCTCGCTGCAACCCAGTCTCAAATTGGCATAGGTGAATATTTCAGGCTTTGCTCCTGAGAACCAGAACAAAGCCTGTGCACAATTAATACTGTACTTGGAAAGTGGAATAGACCTTTAGTCTGTTTAGTGGATCTCACGCTACTGCTGGAGTCACTGCACGATCTCCAAATTTACTTACAAGTTTTTCTAAGAGATTATACTAAACATGGATGCTTACAGCTAGAGTGTCTGTGAATTTGCTGTAAATTATTTGGTGAGCCTATCTGCAAAAGAAAAGAAAAGAGAGAATTAGCTGCTGACACTTTACACTAGGAAAAGTAATTTTCCTTTTAAAAACACCTACTAAAATACCCATTGGTGTTTGTGTTGTAGCTGCCAAACCTGCAGAAATAAACCTATTCTATTCCTATAGTGCACCATCCATCCTTAGTATTTATTTTTAAATGGTTGTAAATCAGTCTTTTCTGATTAATAACACTGTCGATTTCATTCTACATTTTGATTTGTTAGTGTCTGTTGTTTATCGTCTCATGCTTTAATTGTAACAGCTTTAGTGTAAAAAGTCTTTTGAAGTGTGTAAGAGTTTGACTTCCAGATAGAGCTTCTGTATTCAATTTTAAAACCACTAACAGTTCTAACCATTTTAGGGAAAGGAAGGCTCCTGAACGCTGGCCCTTGCCACCCTAGTGAAATCTGTGAGATGTTTATCCTTGATGGCAGCCAGTTTTGAGCATTAAACTGTGTAGACTTTTCATCTTCCAACAATAATTAACTGAGTTTTCTCGTAGCAATTATTTATAGATTACTCCCTTTTCCATGTTCATTTCAAACCTGGAAAATGTTTACTTTTCTAACAGCTCTGTGAATCCTTATGATATATGAAATGATATGGTACTATAGGAACTGTATTTATTTTCATTTAATTACTAAAACCAAAAGCACATCCCAGGGTTAGTCTTATTTTTGTAAAAGAAGCACAGAAACAACTTTTGCCATTAAGCAGAAATTTTGCATGGATTGATATGTGGTTGGGGTGTTTTATGTCTTCAACTAGGCACTTTCAATTAGTAAGCAAAATTTAACCAATATGTAGCATTGGTTTTAATGTGAAGAGATTGTGTGTTCTTCTTCACCTTACTCTTTATCCCATTTTTATTTCCTACTTTAACATTTTTTTTTAATATTGGGTGACACTTGAGTCTAAGAAAACTTACCATATTAAAAGAGAATGAGTTGGGAAAAATGAATTCAAGTCATAGGACAAATTTATTAACTTTTACATTTATTTTTTAAAATATTTTAGATACGTCCTTTCGCATTAGATATTTTGCAGTCTTCACTTGTTAAGTCCTTGATCAAACCATTTAAGAATGTGCTTAATGTTTAGATCTTATTAAATTCTATGTATTTCCTTAAGTACTCAAGAATAATAGCTGAACGTGCTGAACTATTGCAATGAAGTGGAATTTAGCATTTTCTAGGATCAATTTCTATCTGAAATCAACAGCTGTGACGTAGATTATTTTTAATTGCTTTCCAAAGTTGGTTTTTGGTTTTTTTTGTGAAAAGGATGAAAAACTTATTATTAAAACTGAGTGTATTTTTTGTAGCAGTAGCATACAACAGGTTTTGTATCTCATGTGAGGCACAATGCCAGATCCGATCTTCTGCACTGATGAATGGTGTCTTGTTTCATAGTTTCAAGGAAACATATATATGTCCTATGAAAACATACCCATCCCTTTGCAGTCTTATTACAGCTGATAAAACTAGTTCAGATTACTCCATTATCTCAGTGCGTTCACCAGTAAAATTCCTGATGTGAGGTGTTAGGAGAGGTCTAACGGTTTGAAGGACTTTCCGCGTCAACTGTGGCTTCAGCTAGAAAATGCACTTTATTTCATTGTGTCTGTTACATGGAATGCAAGCTAATAACGATGGATTTGCATTCATCTCCTTGACCCTCCCTTGTATAGAAGAAATCAGGAGAAAATATCACCAGTATAATTAGTTTTTACAACAATTTTTCTGGCTGTTATTTGGCCTCGATAATAGAGGTGGATTTTTTTCCCTCTTTGCATATTCATTCATGTTCCTAATGAAATGGCATTGCTTTTAATTTATATTGGCTAATCAGAAGATTTTTGCAGTTTTGCCTACCATGCATAATACAGCAGGCAAGATACTTACCATATCTCTACTAAAAAGCCTGTACCATGAGTTTAATCATGCTATTTAATTGCTAGGCTTAATTTGAAAATAATTGTTCACAGCAATTAAGTAAATGCCCCAATTTCATTAACAGACTGCCTAATTAGAAAGTACAACATAAAAGTGCTAATGTTGCTTCATTAGGCTTGAGTTACTGTTTCTAATACTACTTTTTTTACCATCTATACAATTTATTTCAGCAGTAGAATATCAGCCTAATAACTGGTATTAGATTAGTAACAATTTTCCCGATGTAACACATGCATGTCCTAACCAAGTGTGCAGTGATTTATTAACAGGGAGATTTGGATCTATACTTCACATTTTTAGTATAGTCTGAAACTTAAAGAAATCTAAAATATAGCAATATCTAATCAATTATGTAGAAGTTAATTGCTTTGAAGAAGAATAAAATTTAATACCTCAACCCATGTTGGCCACTTGCTATAGAAGAAACTGGAATGAGAAGTAAAAAAGATAGTAAATGTGTCTGAGAATAAGATATAGTGGTGACAGAAGTAATTATGGCAGTGTCACAGGATTCTGAGATGTCATTAATAGTCGTTAACTGTCAGAGCTATTGTTTCTTTTGAATATGGAGGAATCATTTCACTTTTTTAACCATATTAGTATAACTGAGTGAAGAAGGAAGAAGGCTATTTCTATTGCCATCAAGATGTCAATCAAGTCTTTGGTCTGAACACAATTGCTGGAAAGCTTAAGATCAGTGAGGAAAAAGTGATCACATTAAGACAGTTAAGAATAATGATGATAATAAACCCAATTTATTTTATTTTTTAATATATAAGACCAAGTGATATATGAATCCTTGTGGGCTCTTTTGTAGAAAATATTAAATAGTACCTGCCTTCTTGGACTGTCATCCCTCACTTGAGGCCATTACATTCCTCTCTGCACAACAGAATTTCAGTACTCAGCAGCTTCATCACGCTATGAAATGGATGAAGAAAAAATGTAGAAGAAAAAGTTGCACATAAAAGGGACGAGGAGAAAATTAAAAAGATATAGCAGTACATAAAAGCATGAAATAAAATAGCCCTTTCTCATTTCTGAGTTACCTTCAAGCTTTCTCTTTATTTCCTTTATTTTTTTCTTGTACTGTCTCTCACTTGCACTGTATGGATGATAGAGTGATGGAGCATCCATAGCTTCCCTGGGAAACCTGTTGCAGTATCTTGCCACCCTCAGAGTGAAGAACATCTTCCCAATTTCTAATATAATTTTACCCTCTTCCAGCTTGAAGCCACTACCCCTCCCTCTGTCACTACAGGCCTTTATAAAAAATCCCTCCCCAGCTTTCTTGTAGATCTCCTTCAGATACTGGAAGGCCGCAGTAAGGTCTTCCTAGAGCCTTCTCTTCTCCAACCTGAACAACCCCAACTCTCTCAGCCTGTCATTATAGGACAGGTGTTCCAGGCCTCTGATAATCTTTGTGGACCTCCTCTGGACCTGCTCCATCAGGTCTATGCCCTTCTGGTGGATGCTGGAGGCAGTACTCTAGGTAGGGTCTCACAAGAACAGAGTAGAGGGGGAGAACCACCTCCTTCGACCTCCTGGCCACACTTCTTTTGATACAGCCCAGGATACAGTTGGCTTTCTGGGCTGCACTTTCACATTGGTGACTCATGTTGAGCTTTTCACCAACCAGCACCCCCAAATCTTTTTCCTCAGGACTACTCTCCATCCACTCATTGCCCGGCCTCTATTTGTGCTTGGAATTGCAGGACCTTGCACTTGGCTTTGTTGAACTTCCTGAGTTTGGCATGGGCCCACCTCTTAAGCCTGTCCCAGTCCCTCTGGACGGCATCACTTCTCTCCAGCATGTCGACCGCATCACACAGCTTGGTGTTGTCTGCAACTTGCTGAGGGTGTGCTCGATCCCACTGTTCCATGTCACCAACAAATGTTAAACAGCACCTGTCCCAGTACTGATCCCTGAGAAACACCACTCATCACTGGTCTCCACTTGGATATTGAACTGTTGACCGCAACTCTTTGAGTGCAACCATCCAGATAATTCCTAACCCCTGAGTGGTCCATCCATCAGATCCATGTCTCTCCAATTTAGTGATCAGAATCTTGTGCCATTTAGTTTCCAGAAACACATCAGTTTTGGTAATATTTTTTAATTCCTTTCTGATAATACTTGCTGTGGTCAGACCCTCTGCCACTATCTGCCCCTTGAAGAAATGAAGTTCACAGTACAAGACATAAAGTGAGGTTTATTAGGATAAGGCACTTATTAAGTAGATAACAATCACACCACTCTACAACTACAGACTACTCTGCTTCTATTCCAAATTGCTTATGATCTACCTAGTAGGTATCACGCAGTTCCCAGGTAAGTGTCCTTACCTACTGTCCCAAGTAAGGGGAGATCGCCAAGGCACAGACCAGCCGTTCCTCAAGAGCTCTTTAACTGGGCTCTTGGGGGGGGCGAGTTTGTACCCCCTTTCTTGGGGGTTTCTGTGGTCACTGCTCAGCGGTGTCATGGCACATTGAATTAATTACAACATACAATGACTACCTTCGTTATTGCTTTTTGTACAGTTAATGCTTCCTCCATTATAGACTATATATATATTTATCTGTAACCTCACCTGTATCTGTCACCATCTTCCTTCAGATGCTTGACATTCCCTTTTGTTCAGTAGCTAGAACTTCTGTTATTTTCTTTTATTGTATTTTATAAATTCTGTCTCTATTTACAAGTGATTTAAGTCTTGTACTATGAGGAAAGATAAAAAGCTGTTGCTGTACGGAACTTGGGTTAGGTCTGTGGTGGGATCTGTAGACAACTTTATTTTCCTATGTATTTGAATTTCTGAGTACCATATAATAACTTAGGGATTTGTCAAAAAAAAAAAAAACAAAACAAATCTTATAAAAATGGAGATTTTTGTTTCTCTTTCTAACTGTTTTTCTAGATATACTACATGAGCTTGAGATATAATCATTTTAAAACTGTGGACATTTCATATTTTAGAATAGAATAGACTATTTCAGATGGAAGGGACCTACAATGATCATCTAGTCCAACTGCCTGACCAGTTCAGACCTGACCAAAAGTTAAAGCATGTTATTAAGGGCATTGTCCAAACGCCTCTTAAACACCAACAGGCTTGGGGTATCGACCACCTCTCTAGGAAGCCTGTTCCAGTGTTTGACCACCCTCTTGGTAAAGAAATGCTTCCCACTGTCCAGTCTAAACCTCCCCTGGGGCAGCTTTGAGCCATTCTGATGTATCCTGTTGCTTGGTACCAGAGAGAAGAGATCAGCACCTCCCTCTCCACTTCCTCTCTTCGGGAAGCTGTAGAGAGCGATGAGGTTGCCCCAAAGCCTTTTTTCCAATCTAGACAAGAATTATTGTCTTGAGCAATGTGAAAACAGGAAACATTCTGAGGTTCATACTAATTAATATGAAGCTTGCTGAGAATTCCCCTAATAGAAATATATCCTGACTTCCATTAGGATATGTTCTCTGCTTCATAATACTTTAAGACTGAATAAGGACTGACCAAATTTGTCTCCATTCTCCTAATGAATTTGACAGTTTCTTCTTTGTTTATTATTTCAGGGGACAATCTTGACTGAATATTTTCAGATTATACAATATTTTATTCTGAAGTTTGCATGCCATTTTAGCAGCCATAAATGGCTTAATCATTTATAAACCCAGAGTTTCTGGTATGTTTCTTCTGTGTAGCAAAAATAAACTCAGGTTTATCACTACTGTTGCTATTTTAGAACTCATCCTCAGAGGTTGCTAGCTGTTAGGTTGGGCTGCTGCTGTAGACAGAAATCCTACAAGCATTTTCAGAGGCATGTTCTGCCAAAATTTGACTTCAGATGGAATTGGGGTAGAAATGCACCTAGAATTAAGTATCCTAATTCCTCAAAGGTGAAGAGCTGCCTTTACTTCAGTATGTCATTTAACCTCCTCTTATCATTCCTTTGCAGAATAAGGGAAGCTTTTAAACTCTTTAACTGTACACAAGGGTAGTCTACTCAAGTGTAGATAGGTCTTGTTACTGTTGTAGATGAACAGCTATTTCTTTCTGTTAGTTAAGAATATTCACACAATTTGTCTTTTTGCATAGACACTCATGGAAAGAATGTTTTGTTTGGTTTTGATTTGGTTGGGTTTGGTTTAGTTTATTCTAATAACTTACTGGATTCCTGGCATAAGGTAACGATCACATAGGAAATCATATCTCTTGAACAGCATGGTCAGTGGTTGTCTGGATGGTGACCTGCTCTAAGTGTCCTTGCACAAGCATTGTCAGCTGGATCAGATGAGCTTCTCCAAAATACTGTTCTGCTCAGATCTTTTAGTTTAAGGTTCTATGAGAACAACTCAGCAGAGGATAGGAAATCTCCACAGAGGGATCTGGACAGACTGGATTGATGGGCCCAGGCCAGTGGTATGAGTTTCAACAAGACCAAGTGGCAGGTACTGCACTTGAGTCATAACAACCCCAGGCAATGCTACAAGCTTGGGGAAAAGTGGCAAAAAAGCTGCCTGGCAGAAAAGGACCTGGGTGTGCTGGTGGACAGCCAGCTGAACATGAGCCAGCAGTGTGCCCAGGTGGCCAAGAAGACCAATGCCATCCCGACTTATAGTAGAAACAGTGTGGCCAGCAGGGAAGTGAATGTCAACCTGTACTCAGCACTGGTGAGGCTGCACCTTGAATACCGTGTTCAGTTTTGGGCCACTCACTACAAGAAAGACATTGAGGTGCTGGAGCATTTCCAAAGAAGAGCAACTAATCTGGTAAGGGCCTAGAGCACAAGAAGCAGCTGAGGGACCTGGGTTTATTTAGTCTGAAGAAAAGAAGGCTGAGAGGGGACCTTGTTGCTCTCTACAACTACCTGAAAGGATGTTGTAGAGAGGTGGGGGTCAGTCTCTTCTCCCAAGTAACTAGTGATAGGATGAGAGGAAGTTGCACCAGGAGAGGTTTAGATTAGATACTAGGAAAAAATTCTTTACTGAGAAGTTATAAAGTCCTGGAACAGGCTGCCCAGGGAAGTGGTTGAATCACCATCCCTGGATGTGTTTAAAAGTCATATAGGTATGGTGCTTAGGGACATGGTGTAGCACTGGACTTGACAGAGTTAAGTTAATGGTTGGACTTGATGATCTTAATGGTCTTTTCCAACCTAAACGATTCTAGGATAAGTACCCTACATCATGAAAAATTAGGACCAAAATTCTTCACCTTACAAATATGTTCTCTGATAGTCTATGACAGAAACAAAGAGAATGTCAGTCTGGCTCAGATTTTGTTTGACATCCCTCTTTGGCAGTATGTTTGAAATATAAGCTGATGTTTTTATTGCCATTAAAATTAATATATACCTTTCACTGCCTGCAAGTGACATATACTACTAGCTACATATATTGTTTATATATTAAATTATTTCACTGTCTTCTGGGTTTGAGAGGAGTGAGTAATACAAATAATTTTCATTAATTCCCTTTACCTGTTAATCTATTCTATGCAAGACCAAATATCAACTGGGGTATACACACCGTTGCTTAGACATGAGAAAGGAAGATTGTTTTTATCCTTTGCTTCTAGTGAAATGCTGCCTGCTCATCAGCAGCTTGTTTTTGATAATTGTGGTTACTAATTTGTGCTAATGAAAATATAATATGTGGAGGGTTATTCAACTTATTTTTTTTTCTCTTCTGGGCTAGATGAGGAAAATGTTTAGATGCTAAAAAAAGTTTTTGATGTTACAGTCCATCTTTTGTAACATATAAGGGTAAAACCAGAAAGCTGCACAATCTGTTCTTCTCATGTTAATAAGTTTTAACAGCCTTCAAGGTCTGACCTTTCTGAAGGTCCTAGAGTGTTGCTATTTTGTTGTTTCTGTTTGCTGGCATTCGTAACAGGCAAGGAATTTCTCTTAGAAATCCATCAGCTAAAGTTTAGTTTTAGCCATATATTTGTTGAAAACTGTGTCATGATAAAGATAATTACCATAGCTTAAAGTGCCTGTCTTCCTACCTGACTCTTTGTGCATTTTCACTTATTTATTCATTATTTTCTCACCTCAAACCTTTTAAAATATGGGTCTTACTGTGTCTCGGTAGTCGCTCTGTGATTGCAGCTAAGATTCCATGTGAATGGATACTACTATTATAATGCTTTCCCTGACTTCTACAGAACTAAAGTAACAGCTTTTATTTAGTTAGTTATTTCTTTATTCCTTTTAGGCAGTTTACAATTTTGTTCTCTTCCTTCATTTAAGCCTGAGCCCATAGATTTCCCTCTTTAACATTAGGTGGGGGGGGAGTTGCAGAATCAGGCCTTGTGTATGTGTACACGCACTCAGACACTGAGTTTAAATTGCTCTGTTCTCTGTATTTGTTGACAATTCAGTCAAGGTGAACAACATTACAAGACAAAGAAAGGAAATAAGAAAAATAAACCAGATGTTACATCAATTTTGAATGGGAAATGTAGAGTTTAATGTTCTCTTCTGTTCATGAATAAAAGAAAGAAAAGGAAAGAATCTTTCCTGGAAAAAAAGGATGCAAGTAGAATATTACTTAATATTTAAACATACGTTCATAGGAAATGGATCAGAATGTAATCAGGTTTTACTACTTTTCTTCTTATTTGCATTAAATTTCAATTTAGGTGCCAGAATTATATTTTATGATTACCATTTTTTATGGTACATGTTATTTATCATCTGTGTTATAGAGAGTTCTGTCGTTGGTGGGATTTTTCTGCATTAAAATCAGAAATTGTTAAATGAGAAATTTTGGAGGAAAGGAGAACATATTAATCTTCTGGAAAGTGACAAAGTTGTTTATTTTAAACTTTGCTTATATGTTAAATTTAAAATAAGCCAGCTTTCTTGGACCCTTCTTCTCTCTCATAACCACACCCCAGGAAATTCTTCTGAGCAGATCCCTGAAACTGCCAAAGTCTGCTCTCATTAAGCCTAGGATGGTGATTCTGCTTTTTGTCTTGTTCCCTTCTCCTGGGATCTCCATCCTCTCACATTTATGTCTGTCAAGGCTGTCCCTAACCATCACATCCCCAGCCAGTTCTTTCTTGTTTTTAAGTATCAGGTCCAGCAGAGCATCTGCACTTATCAGCTTTTTAGTCACCTATGTCAGTAAGTTATCACTGGTGCATGTGGGTATTTCATGCACATCTTGTGCCCAGCTGTGTCGCCCCTTCAACAGATATTGGAGCAACACAGCTAATTTGATGTCAGAATGATATGAGATACTTCGGCAGTCTGACAAAATTTGAGATTTTTGCCATTTTCTTTCTTGTGGTGCACCATAGGAAGCATAATGGGAGCCAAACAGTTATGTGACTTTTCAGGCACCTATCTCATCAACAGCTCAGCAGGGAGAAGATGCCACTTGCAGATTATGAGTATCTAACCTAAAGAAAAAGTACTCTATGCAACTAAATGGTCACGATATGAAGCAGTTCAAGAAGATATATTAATTATGTCATCTTCAATTGCCTTCACATTGCAAATTACCATTGTGCTATCAAATAATTTTTATAGCAGTTTCAATAGGTGTTCCAGTAACAGTTTTAGTATCACTGGTAGCAGGATGTGAACAAATTGCTCTTCTTGGGTCAGATTTGTTTAGATTTAGTGCTGTTGCTCCGTTCTGCTGCAGACTTTGGCTATCTGGCAATTTCTATGGAGTGTCAGGATGACAAACAATTTACTTGAGAATTTATCTGATGCATTACCAGCAGACCAGTATGAAAATTTTTATTGTCCCTAATTCCTGTAATCCAGAAACATCACGATTTGACTTTACTATACAGATTAAGAGGCCTATGATGACAAGAGGCTAATCACTTTTTTAAAAATGCCATGGGACAAATTACATTATTTGCCACGCTCCAGCTGTACATGACTTTGCTCACATAGGCTTCTCAGCTATACACGCAGGAGGAATCCTAATTCCTGTTTTTCACTCTTTGCTGTGGCACTGTTTATAAACTGGGCTTTCTCTGATTAAGGATATATTGTGGAACTCACATCCTTACATTTATGTGTTAGTTTGTTTAACCCTCTAAACATCAGTGGTGCGGGTCCTCTTCTTGTTTTGGGAGATCACTATGCTCTTTGCAGCTTTGGCTGATGAAGTCTTTGGTGAAGCACTGAGAACTGCTGCAAATAGTTATTTATTTGGCACCTATGTGTTGCGAGCTGAAAGCATGTTTTTGGAAGATGAAAAACGTGGTGGCATTGTCACGTACTGAGCCGGCATTTTCTGTGCAGCCTGTATGCTGAATTATAGTTGGATATTATGTTTTCCTCACTGCCCTTAAGACCAAAGAGTTTGGGACAAATCTGAGGTCTCTCTGAAGTTCTCTGTATGCAGAATGTCAAGATAGTCAGCTGGATGTCACTCTCGAAATCTTACTTACTCAAGTTATGAGTGCTAGTATTCCTACTTTCAGGATAAGGTCTACTGTTGATATTTTTATCTTACAGCTTATTGAACTTGCAAGTATTTTGCCTGTAGGAGGCTTGACTTTGTATAACTTTAAATAAACTTCTATTAATTGCAATTCTACTTTTTATTAATTCAATATGAAAATTGATTACATCTTACAGGAAAAAAGGTCAGTGATATAAAATACTGTATTTTTAAACCAGAACTTTGTGGAAAAAAAAAAGATTACAACATAAACTAATCAAATTTTCTTTGAAATGTGACTTATCTCTAAAAGTTTTGTGTTCTTGCTTATATAAATATGTCAGTGTGGCTTTCTGCACTGTTGCTGGTTTAATGTGTAGAGTGATATGCCAGTTTAGAAAGATTCCATTTGGGAGTTTAAAGATGGACTTCTATAAATAGCTGTTCTTACAGATCACTGTGCTGGCATGTGGGGGAAAAGAATGTTCTTTAAGCACTGTGGTGTTATGCTGCTTCTCATTTACTCTGTTATCCAATAGTAATTGTAAATGAGCTCTCCTTAATGATTATTTTCTACTGTAAAAACTTTGCCGAATTGGCTTTTTTCCTACCAAGTCACATCAAGATTTTGTTCAGTCATAAGCTTCAGATCATGTAAATTCTCTGCCCTTCTGATTTTCAGACCAAAGCCCTTCCTAGACTCACTTTAAATTTTTCTTTCTTTTTTTTTCTTTTTTCTTTTTTTTTTTTCTTTTTTTTTTTTTTTTTTTTTTTTTTTTATTTTTCAATACATCAGTGGTCTGTGAATCCTAATCCGGACAAACAAAAAGGCACACAAACATTAGATTTGGCAAAATAGCTGTGATGTGATCCAGACCAAAATCCCTGAAAGCAATTAGTCTTGGCAACAGTGAAAGGTGGAACAGCATATCACAGCCAGTCTACGTTGTGGGAGATCCACCCTGGTTTTCTGCACCCACACCCCAAGCATTCTAGCCACCCAAAATTTCATCACTCTTGTGCTTCCTAATGGCATGGCAAGAATGCCAGAACTAGGAAACGTTGTGTCTCAGCTCCCAGAAGGAAGATATGTATTTGGAATGGGAAAGTGAGAATACAAAATATTGTGTTTCAGTGAATTGCAAAGAAAAGAATTTGAGACAAAAAAGACCATATGCTTGAGATATATTAGAAGCTGAATGTTTCTGAAGCCAGTTAGTTTTGCTTGAAGCAAATGCGGCTTTCTCATTTCAAGCAAATGAAATCTGGTCATCTAATATTTGAGTGAAGACTCCTGCTTGAAGAGCTATAAAGTTCCTTAAAAGTCACTATGATTATGAATTTGAAGGCCTCAGTCAGAGAAACACACAATATACTCAGTTTCATCCTGTGAATTTCTCATTCTCCACCACGTGTCTCCACTTTTTTCATAGGGATTTCTTTGATCCCCTGTTAACTGTTCTTTAGATCTGAGTCTTGGTCACAGAATGAATAGATACTTAAGCATGTCAGAAACTGAGGCTACAGATACATTGAAGCCTAGATCTTCATTGCATACTTTTTTTAAGGCATAACTGTTTTTGTAGGCAGTACAAGTGGGAAGCAGCATACTCAGATTTATATGCACTAGCCTTAGGTACTCCAGTCTAATAACTGGGTATCCTGCTGCATATGAATCAACTGAAGATAACTTTTAACACATGCTCAGAGCACAGACAGATGTGCTTTCTCATTAGACTGCTATGGGAATTTGCAGTATGACTGTGGCTCTAGCGGTGTACATGTTTTATTTTAATGCGAGGAAGAATTTTGTTAAGAGGACTGAGGCTTCAGTTGCTGCATCCTCTGTAAAACATGGAAAATCGCATTCATGTAACTTCACAGTGAGTTGGAAGATAGGTGAAGAATAGGTATACAGTAGAGAAACAGCTAGGCCAACTGCATTCTGTTGTGTTGATTAGGTAGTCCATCCCTGCATATAGCTGAAGGATTAACATATTTCTAGAATAAAGGAACACTTTAAACACCAGCGTATTAACTGCCTTTTGTTTTGAAACCATACACCTCATTTGCCCAAGTCCTCTCCCATTTCTATAGCAGCGCGCAAAGACTAACAAATGGCAGCAGTCAGGGCCCCGATTACTGCCTCAGCTTTCACACAGCTCTACAGGGCAAGGTGCTGATGTACAGCTGTGCCCAGTCAGACAAGCTCAGGAAAATCAGGCAACTCCAGAAAATGTTCTCCCAGGAAATGCATAAGAGCATTTATTTGAAGTATTTATGCTTGAGGAGTAGAAGAGCTTGCTTTCCCTCTAGTAAGTTGATGACTCTTTTTTTATCCTTTTTAGTATTTGTTTGGTAGAGGGGTTTTTCTGTTTAGGTTTTTTTTTTGGTGGTGTTTTTGTTTTGTCGTGGTTTGTTTTTTCTTTTGTTGTTGTTGTTTTGTCTTATGATATTTATTGCCCAGCTATCTCAAAAAGGCAACCTATAGTTTGGTTTTCAATTTCAAATTTGCTTCTATGGCAGAAAGCAATAAAGGACGATGCATGTTTGTGGTAGGGATTTTTTTTTTTATTGTTCAGTAAAACAAGCTTATAATGACTAATTGGCTATAAAGGCCTTAAAACCTGTTTGTAATCTGACAGGCAAATAACTGGGTGTCATTACGTGGCCTAAATAACTCTCCTGATGAAGAAGGGATATTTCTTGGTAAGAAGACACCTAGTTGCTCTAGAGAGTTGTTTAAATTAAGGCTTTTGTGAGGAAAACGGATGAAAAATAAAGTTTCTTTGTAGCCTAAGGTATCAAAGATCTTATCTATAAGATCTAATGAAGCAGAGAAGGAAACTAGACTTTTGTATAAGGTTGAACTTGTACCCCTGTGTTTGATGTACCTAATCTCCTGAAAGACAAGAGAATGGATGTCTCAATTTCCTTTTAAGAACTACAAACTTTAACTTGCCTCAAGCCCAATCTTGCAAGAAATGGCTGTATAAAGTAGGACATTGTTTCTAGTATGTTTAGTTGTCATGTTTAAGAGTTGAAGTCCTTTTGATTGATATTTAGCTATGTGACAGTTACTAACTCCCGTTTGATGTTGTTTCTCACAGTATTACCACAGATAATGAGACCGAAGTACTGAATGTGGAAGAAATACCTGGTGACCTATACAACCAAATTCCTGAAAGCTTAGAAGCAAAGGCAGATGGGAAGTCTACACCGGTGAGTAATTTTCTTTTGCTACTTCTCTCTGCAGTGTTTTCAGTTAGCTGATGCTCTCTGTATTAAATTCTATGAAAGACATCCTAGGGGTTTGTAAAGGAAGGGGTGAGGGTGATACAGTTATCATATGTGGATCCTACTGAATGGCTTACGGATGTTTTTTGTTAAGGTGTTTAGATATCTAAGAACTAGGGGTTTTTTACTTATCTGGAAACCTACATGGAGTTAAGCTTTTAGATGCTTTTCAGTATCTCTCTAGGCCCTGCTTGTATATATAACTGGTGAAAACAGCTCTTTTGGTGTGCAGAGATTAACCTCCTTGGTAAAAGGAGATAAAGCAGGAGCTCAAACAGCAGGGAAGATTGCTTATATATAGGTGCAGCCATTTCCTTTAGTAATTGTGTTTGAATTTACATCTTGGTTTTACAATGTAACGTAAGAGCTGTGTCCTTTTTTTCACACTTGATTTTCTGGAGTTCCACAAGGTGTGTTCTCTTCTCATGTTGGTGTGGACTCCATTAACTGCGGAGTATTAACTGCATTGAATATAGGTTTTGCCTAGAAATCCTGTTACACCCGGGTAGCATCAGAAAGCCTGAATTGTATCTGACACTATTGCAATCATATCTGTACATACACATGGAAACTGAAAGATGCTAGTGCTCTAAGTAGGTAATGTATGTGTATTTGTACTGTCAGCGTACTGAAGTGTTATTGTTCACTTTCTTCCTACACTTCAAGATGTTTGTGCTTTCTGCTGCTGTCCCTTGAAGCAGAAAAGGCACAAAGATACTTTTGTAGTTGTTTGGAGGGCAAGGCGGGGAACAAGGGAAATGCCGAGTCAGGAAGAATCCTTGTGCTGTCAATCACTAGTGGTGTAAGAAGGAAGAATCCTTATGCTGTCAGTCACCAGTGGTGTAGCTTTTCTTTTTAAAAAGTTAACATTGTGTATATTGTTTGCAAGTGACAGTTTACAACTATTATGCTTCTACGTGGAGGAGGAGACTTGTGATCTTCCAGTTGATTCGTGTTTACGTGACTTCTAAGAGTACTCCTTTGATGTAGACCCCTGTCTAGAAACGTTGTTGTAGAATGACAGCACACAGTTATTTAACACAGTGTGTGTCTTAGCCTTCTTTTAACTGATAGCATTATACTGTTTCACAGTCATAATGGAGAATAGTTTGTATTTAATATTTCATGCGTTCTTCAAACTGCTTAACATGCTCATTAGAATAAGGTGTGTAAACTTTTTCTTCTACTTGTTAATAAACTCACATATTTATTTAGTACTTACAGAAGCTTAACAAGTCAGTATTCTTTGACAGCTGTTTTGGGAAACTGGGGTGGGAAACTAGTCACCTTAATGACGTGATGTTTCTTCAATGTTAAGTGGCAAATATCCACAACAGAGACAATTTTACAGTGATTTTGCTAGTTGAATAGTAATGTTCAGAAAAAAAACAGTACATGTGGAGACTAGATACAAAACATTTGACTCAAAATTCAGTTGAAAGCAAACATGAATACTCTGTCACAAGCATAGCTAGACTGAACAGCTTTCAGACAGAATTTTTTTGAATACAGCTTTTATGTTATTTTTAGCAGCTCAAAAATTTTTGCTGTTGAATCTGGAACAGAGCCTGGACTATCTGGATTACATTCCTTCGTGCTAGGTAAACACATTCTAAACGTGTTGATGTGCCTACATAATGTGGGGACTTCTCCAATCTGCTAGGCCTATACAGAGTATAAGCAACTTTTGGGAAGACTGGCTTACACAATAGAGGCCTGCAAACTAACAAGAAGGCATTGAATTTATTTTTTTTTTCTTTAGTTTGTCACTTTTCAGTTGCTGAAATTTGGACAAAAGTATATTAGGACTTAGCATCTTGTAATTGGTTTTACATTTGGTAAGTTTTTACGTATATGTTTTTACGTATTTGATATGTATAACGCAGTAGCCTGACTATTCTCACACAGTGGTAACTACAGTGACGCAGAGTTTATTTTTGGAGTGGGGGGAAATCCCTTCATATATCAAAAAAATATGATGTTAGACATAGCAGATCTCTTGGGATTACTAAGGCTGAGGGGCTCTTTACTAAGGCATTACCACAGCCTTTCCCTCAAGTTGTCGAGGTAGTGTTTTCCAGGGCCTCTGTGGCAGTATCTTTCTTTTTCTCATGTTGTTTTTCCCAGATCATTGGTCTTTTGCTCTGCACCTGCAAACCCTGATAGCAATGTTGTGGCAGGTTCCTAAGACAAGGGACTGCTACTGATAGGAGATAATCTTTCTCCTCTCTAGTCCTTTTTCTTGTTTTGTAGCTTTGAATTTATACTACTTAGTGCACAATAAATTTTCAATAATCCTTGAAATAAACAATCATTGTGTAATATTTATGTTGCTGTGTGCATAGATTAATGTGCAACATTTGCACCTTGTCAGCATACTCCAATCAGAGCTAATAGCATCATTAAGCAGGGGACGGCCAGTAGGGAGCTTGCACAGGTCCTCAAGAAAAACATATAATAACACAGGGGAAAAGCATGGAGAAAAATAATCCTTTTTCATTATTAGAATCTAATGCTTAGTGTACTCTCATTTGATGCAGTGGGTGCAAATCAGATATGCTCAGGATAAGCTAAGAATTAACTGTTTCCTTGTTCTCACTACTGCAACTTCCTCCTTAAGTAGTTATGTGAAGATTTAAAAGAAAAAGTAATTAACTCTCTGTCAATGTCTGGACAACTTCAGACAACCTGAAACCCTAAAATCTTGGTCAATTAGTTGTTTGCTTAGCAGCAACAACAACAAAATCTCCATTCTAATTAACATACATCACACTTACTTGGTGAAATTTATAAGCATTCTGTGCAGTGACCCTTATAAGGGAAAGACGATTCCTTTTGGGGTTGGAGAGGAGACCTACATAGCTGCTTATTGTCTGAGCTTGCAGTTTTCCACGTGTGTTCAAGTCAGAGATGCCTGAGTTTGTCACAGACTCTGCTTCTTACTTTTTACATCAAATAAAAAAGTGAACTTCAATGTATCAGGCTTAATGCCTCCTGTCAAAGTACATGCAGAGGTTCAACAGGTAAGGTCCTTCTCTGCCGTTGCATAGACATATTTCATGTATAAGAAAAATGTTCTTTTATAGAAAAGAGTGGAAGAGAAACACAGATTAAATCTTTTACTGCTACAGTAAAGAGCCAAGCAGTAAGATTTTTTTGACCTGGGGTGGTGGGAAAGCTGGGGGGAGATGCAGGAAGGAAAAATTCTTGTGGCCATTCTGTCTGCAGGTTAAAATTCCTATGAGTTCTCAAGTGACTTTGCACTAAATTAGCATTACTACACCGCTGTGCTGCTATAATGGGATTCCACAAGCCATATCCCCACTGAATGTGGGGTTTGCTATTGCACAGGCAGTGAGGAAACACTCTCTTGGTCATGTTGTCTTACTTCCCCAGCCATGTGTTTATGTTGTATACATATGTTTGTGTGTGTGTGCCCTTGCTACAGGTTGGACTGGAGGTCAGGGAGCTGCAGCAGCCTTGCTTCTGTTGGGCTGTCAGATTTGGCAACTCCTAAAATCAAAAGCTGAATGGTTATTGTACTTGCTGAAGGCCTAGTTCCTTGCCCCGTGATAAAAAGTGATGTACAGCTACCGGTGTCTGTTTCTCTGGAAGAAAACTTAAATATGTGAGTGTTGAGAGACTCAGATCTGGATGATGTATTTAAGTAGTACAATTTGGTACAAAATATGCTTTTTAAGTTCTGTAACTCTAGAGTCAGTATAGTTGGGGTTTTTGGTGAGCTTGTGTTATTTTCCAATTCTGGCACTGTTATTTGGCAAACATGAGATCTTGTGACACTTGCAAAATTCACCAGGTTTCATCTGCTTTAGATAACAGCTTCTTTTTTTCTCTGAAGTGATTCCTTAATGCAGTTTATGGTGTTCTAGAAGCAATAAGGGTGTAGCAAGGCAGCAGTAATCGAACTTCAAAGAAAGCAATGGAGTATCCAGACTGGGAAAGGTAGACAAATACTAACAAAGCACACAGCTGCTCTTGAATTTCATTGAGGGTGTTTTCCGTACAGCATACTGAATCTGTTTCTTGGGCTTTTTGACCTTGAATTTATGTACCTTTTCTCAGGTTTGTTTTAAATATGAGGGTTTTTTCATGTTGATCACTTGTTCCTTCCTGCTTATACTCTTATTTCTGACTAGTTTACAGCACTTTTTAAGACACAAAGCTAACTATAACACTTATTACAGTATGAAAAAATAGCCTTAATGTGACCAAAAATGTTGATCAGTTACAGAAACAAAAACAAAGCCGTAAAAAGTATTTAGATTTAGCAATTACCCAAATTCATTGCCATGTAAGTCTTCAGGGAAATAATGGTTTGTTGGGAGAATATCAGAGGAAAATACCAACTGGAAAATGAAGTACAGGAGTTTGAATTATAGGTTGTGCTCTTCAATTGAAACAGCATCTGGCGAGTCTGTTGTTTAGATAGACTTGTAACTTCAAGGTTGAGCTTTGGAAGAAATATGGGCAGTTCTGAAAGAATATCAGAAAGGGATACCTATGACCTGTTTGTTGCATATCTAAACACATAGCGTGTAAAGCATAGAGGATTGTCTTCCAAAATACTAGGCCTTTCTGGAAAAAATATCTTAATTAAGCTCTGAAAATCACTTGAAAACTACTGCCAATATGTAGAAGGTTATATTGGACATCTTGCCATAAACCTCTGTGGAAATAGCCCAACAGTAGTGATAATAGCTGATTTGATTGACAGACTACCAGTATCTTCAATAATACTTACCTTGTTATGATTCCTTTCAGATAAGGGGATTCAGAACTCGGGGGTTTTTTTCCACAGTTCACATGCAAGTAGTAGTACATAGACCTGTAGCTGTGGTATTGAAATGTACTAAATCTATAGTGTTTTCCTATACATCCTGTTCTACTTGGTAGTTTCCCTCCCCTGACAGTGCTTTTTTTTTTTTTTTTTTTACTCCAAACTTTTCTTTGTAAATATTCATCTGAAACTGTGAAACAAAACGTGTGCTGGAGGGAGACATCATGTATGAGGTGATGATAGTCAGGGCTAGAGGATGGAGGCAGATACCTAAAAGGACATAAAATGAATTCTTATCATGACTGTTTTGTCATCAAGAGATTTTATTGTTTATGCCTCTCAGTCAGTTGGGAGAGAGGAATGCTACTTTGAAAGACTGTAACAGCTACGTTAATACACTATATTGCTTCAACTGGAAGATGCTACATAAAAGTGTAAGTATTTTTTAAATGTAGCATTAAAAAAAGCACTGAAACCAATAAATGGTTGTTTCCTAGTTCTACTTCCAGAAGGCTTATTTTCAAGAGTTCTCAGCTGTATTACTCCAAAAATGGGAGACACTTACTGTTCATCTATAGATTGCTTCACATATGTTACTTTGTTTTTCTGAAAGTCTCACCTTTATGGGAAAAGTCAATATTTAAAGACACTTTAGGGTTTGGGATTTTTAATGTTTAGGCTCAACTTCTTTTAAAAAGTCTTTATGCAAGGGTTTCCCTGGACAGTTTGTTCCTTTAAATTTTGTTGTTTAGGGAAGTGGCTTTCTCTTATTCAGTCTATGTCTGTCATCTATCCTAAGGTGACTGTGCTGTCATTCTTTAGAGTTAATCAATATGTATCTGATACAGTTGTAAGGGGGCAGCTTTTTTGTTAGGTAGGATGAATTATGACTTCAAGCACTTGTAACTTTTTTTTTTCCCCTTGCGCTGCAGATGAAAAATAAGAACAAATTTAAAATGGAGATTCTCTTCATGCAGTAAAATAGGTCTGCAGTTCTGGCCTCTGTCATTCATTGCTTGATCTTTTTATGAATAACCTTAGAAAACTTGTCAAATTACTGATTCTTATATAAATGATTTCAGTCACCTGAATGATGCCAGACTTCTGGCATATGAGTTTTGTGGTATTTGCGCTTTGAGATGTATTGTTTTGGCTGTGCCTTGGGATGTTGTGCTTGTGCCTATGTGAGTAAATAAAACATGTCTAAGACTGCCTCCTGAATACAGCCCTGCTGTGTCAGCTAGTCTTAACACCAGAATGTTAAACTCATAGCCTTTAAAAATAAAGTGCTGTCTCCAGATTGGCTTTTGGGAGTAGTTTCTGAACGTTGCCGACACCTGAATCACACCCAGGAATAGTTTGGGAGAGTACTGGTTAGTCCAGGCCAAAAACTATGCCAGACAGGGCTGTTGTAACAACTAAAAGGACAGATGATTAAATTCCAATGCTGTGGAACACTTCCTAGCACCTTTAATTAAAAAGTATAGGGCTAGTCAATGTAATAAGCTAGAAAGTTTTTTGGATTGGTAGTAACCAAACCAAAGTAGGTTTGGTAAGGAGGTAGTAAGTAGGTACTGAGATTCAACTTGTCAGTTAACCTAAAAATTGGCACTTAGGGCCACACACACAAATTTTGCTTTAAAATGGAAAAAATGTGATGAATTTGTCTTCGACTGTAGAAAACATAATTGATTGACACAGCCCTGAATAGTTCCGCAAGTCTCTCCTGTTGCAAGCTAACTAATGATTTTATAAAGTAGCACATTTCCTTAGTTTTAATTTGTCTTTCATTTGTTTTCTGTTAATATTCTGTTACATGGTCTTAGCTGCCGGATGAGACTTTCAAATGTCAGAGTGCTAGACTAAGACCCGGAGAAAAATAGCTCAAAACTCAGAATTAACCAATGAAGATGGTATTGCAGATAAAGTCTTCCTAGTAATTGGTCTCCCATGTTCTGTGCAGGCATGTTCTGTGTCTTTTGAGCATCTTCAGTAGGAGCAGGAACTGAAATCAGACTTTCTGGCTTTCAGCTGCCTACATCTGATGACATACGTCCTCCCTAAACCAGTGATCAAACAGATTTCCCCACTTCGGTACGCATTTCAAGTTTTTATATTGCATGTGTTGCATGTTCACTCTTTAAATGTTCATCATTTTTCCTTGAGCACCTAATTGGTGCAACTATAGCAAAAAGTCTAGAAAAACAACTGTATTAAAAGTTTCCTTACTGTGAGATTACAGAGGAGGAGAGCTGTGATACACTGGTAGCGTTTGTGCTTTGTGGAAAACTGGAAGATATCACTGTGGGACTTTGCTGTCTTCACCAGTTCATACCACAGAAGCCTGACATCCCTTCTCTGCATTTTATACAGACATTCAATTTTCTCTTTTCAACTGGATAATGTGAAATTATTCTGTTGGATTTTTCTGAATATTTCATATACCTTAGAATCCCAAAATTTCTGTGAAGAGTTTATAAACAAGAATGATCTTAAAGCAATGTGGACTGAAAAATATCTGGCTTTCAGTGAGCTCTTCAGTGGATCATCAGCTACAGGAAGGAGAATATTTCAAGTGAGGGTAGATTCACAATGCAATGAAAACCTCAGCCACCAATATTGTTTTCTAACAGAGGATTTCTGAAGTGATCAAGAACCACTTTGGGACAGAGGTATTTAGGAAAAACAGGAGGGAAAGGAAAGATTTGGGTATGGTTTTATGAATTACTTGAATGTGCTGCTACAAGAGGCAGTCAGTAACATCTCTGGTGTCAGCACCAGCACTCCTTGATCTGGGTGAAAGCATGCTGTGGAAAATAAAGTAAGCTTGAGCTGTTTCTCTTGACCAAAAGCAAGGGTATAAGGGCAGCGTTATGAAACCGCTGTGCAATAACTTTTTAACCTATCCCCTCAATGGAATTTTAGTTTTGCATCCTGTGGAGAGGTAGAGGAACAGACCAGAGAAATTACTTCAGGATTTCTGCATTTAAAATATTTTATATGCAACTACAGGAGCTAAATACCTACTTATTTTAGAGGTGGTGGGGTTTTATTCTGCAGAATTTGTCATTAGGATGCTTCAAAGTCAAGAAGCAGGAAAGAGATGACAGAGGAAATGGTATTTTGCAGCATTGTTGTATTGAAACTTTAAAATGCATGCAGTACTAAAATAGAAAATAGTTACATATCAGCAAGTTACTACTTGCACAGTGTATTACTGCATATCCTGTTTAAAATGTGTTGGCAGTTTCCTAGTCAGACTTGTCAGCAAGTTATTCAACACTTCATGTGAGTCCTTCATTTTATCAGAGTATAACATAATGATTTAAGGAGGAGTAGCATTCAGCATCACTGATCTTAGAATCACTTTAGTAATTCTCTTTATGTCGTGGTAGGAAATTTGTTAGCTTTATTAATATGGTATCTTGCAAGTCCTTCCTGACAATCTGACATTTTGTGAAAAGTAATTCATTAGAATTGCCCATTTTAATTTTTTTCCCCTTCTGGGTATATTAAGTATAAATTTTTTTTTTTT